>QVOA01013517.1:0-17500 GCA_014825685.1 Pseudomyrmex cubaensis
TATACGTTTCTACGAAATCGGATCGCAACTTAAAAAGCGGACATTTCGACGTTACTACGACGTTTTAGAGACTTTTAACGAAACGTTGCCAAGTTTCGGAAAACCCATCGCGGAAACGTTTGTGCTACTAACGATGCTATGTGGGGAATGTGAATCATGAACAATGATAAATCATGAACAAATGACATATAAAGTTTATCAAAATTTGCAAGGGGTACCACTTCACATAGCTATAATCCCACGCGGAACAAATACTCTACTAGACATTTATTAGATATCGCATAAAGTTGACATCTAATAGAGTTTTTGTTTTGTGTGGGACTTATATAAACTCAAAAAAAAAAAAAAATATATATATATATATATATATATAATTTATATAACTCTACGAAGTACTGAAAAGTATACTTCTACGAAGTACTGATATATTATAATATCGCCCACATAAAATACCGCGATGATACTATGTGTATTGTTTTTATTTTTGTGCGTTACACATAAATTAAATATAAAATATTATGTTATGTAAAATATACAATACTAATTATAGGAAGTTTCGAACCAGATCCTAAACTGTCTCCAAAAGATCAAGTTATACAGGAATTGCAGGTACCACGACAAATGAAACGGGAAAGAGATTCATCTTACGTTGCATTTTTATAAAACTTGTGTTTCCTTTTTGTTTGTTATTTGTGTTTAATAATTACAAACATTATGCAGGTTTTGTATTTTGTTAATTAACATTATTCTTTAAAATAAGAAAATTTTCTTCTCTTAATATTATTAAAGTATGAATGTAGTTTCAAGATTTCCTTTTAAACAAATCTATAAGATAAATCGAATTATAAAATCTGTTTTTTGTTATTTAAACTTTTATTTTGCAAATTTGTCGTTTTCTACAGTATTCTGTTATGTTTAAAATTTGTCGCCCTTATTTAATATCAAAAGTGTTTTGTAAATCTGTACGTTTTTATGCAACTGATGCATGGTAAACATTTGAGCTTGAATAAAATTGTTAATTTGTTGCGTTTTATATTTCAGCAAAAAATACGCGTGAAAGATAAGAGACACTCACAAGATCTCTGGCCACAAGCTAAACAACTCGAACTTACGCAAGGTCGTAGATGGAGATGTCCGAATGATTTTTTCAACGATGAAATGATCGCAGAAGTGTTGTCTTCCCAGGCAGAAGTTATTCGTGGAAGAGCATTGGGGTAACAATGACTATACAATTTTAATAAAAAAAAGTGTATATATATATATATATTGTTCGCACACATAAGAATATACAAAATATAATCTATCAATATCTTACAAAGATATTCATGATAATTTTATGTATGATCGTAACATAAAGTGTTAAATTTCGAACTGATCGATACAGAGTAAACTTTAAGAAATACGAAAAGACGAACCTACCAAACTACGACCACTTGATGAACTCAAGTGTTTATAAGATGATTCATAAAATGGAGAAGGAACCAAAAAAAGGCATCCCCGCCAGACCTCCTAAAGTTAATGCAGCGGAAGACATAATCGAGAGAGTTGTAAGCTTTTATTTTATAATCTTTCATAAATGTCAAATCGTCTTGTTAGAGAAAAATTGGAGAGATGACAAATTATAATAAAAAAATCTCAAAATATTATTTTTTATGAAAGTCTTTTAATTGTGTAAATATATTGTTTTGAGATAGACTTGATAAAATAAACACTTACTAATTACTTATTAAAAATTTTAAACTAATAAGATTAGACTGTTTTAATAAAATTAAGAAAAAATAAAGGACAAAGTTTTTACTATTAATATCTTTTCAGAAATCACCAGCATTGAGCTTTGTAGACGACCAAAGTACTCGAAGCGTCAGTCACTAATAAATAAACAGCAATTACAGACGATCCAAATATAATATTATATTTTACACGTCAGAAATTTGTCTTTTGAAAGATATGCTATGATTTTAGAAGAATCAGAAAAATTGCTATCGTATTAAGATTTGACACGTGGCTGCAACAATTCTGAGCACGTGTATATGAATTGTATATGAGTATTGTACGTTTGTATCGAAATCATAAAACATTTTCCCTGATACCAAGTATTGTATGTATTAATAAAAAAATTTTGATCTTTTTCTTAAATTATATTTAGAACAATTGATTTACAAAATATAGTATTGCACAAAATTGTACATACATTTGTGTTTAAATATACGTAATAAGATACTTTATCTTTACTCTTTTTTTCTGTAATATTCAAAAGTGTAAAATTAAAAAATATTTTGCGTCGTACGCGCCAGAATAATTAAAAATTTATATTCTCACAAAATATATATGACTCCTTTATTTTATTTTTGTGCTGGATTTATTTATTGTACTTAATTTTCCGCCATATTAATATACAAAGTGTCTACTGAATCATTACAATCACAGTAATCGTGTCTTTAGAACATCCTGTATCTATACACCGTCATTAGTCCGCTCAACATAGATTAATCATGCGGGAGATTACCAGATATATAAAAATACGCGAAATCATCGAAACTGAGCTAGAAAGATAATCACACGGAAATCCACTCGCGCGGTTACGCTTTCGTAGATGAGTCTTGCGACATATTTTCTTCTTTCCGGGATTTTCGGAGATTCCTATTATCCGCATCTTGACATATATACATATGATCGGCTGAGTCACGTCTGCCTGAGTTCCGTCGGTGAACTTCTTTTTCGTTTTTCCTTTCTCTCTCTCTCTCTCTCTCTCTCTCTCTCTCTCTCTCTCTCTCTCTCTCTCTCCGTGACGTCGGCCTCGAGCAATTTATGTAAAGCATTCTAGGCATGATTCACGAACTAGTTCGCGCCCTCGTGACCGCCACCGGCGCAAAATGCATTCGTTGCGTTCGATTATATTGCATTGAAACTCGGGTGCATCCCTTTATCTGTATTCGAATGTTTATTTCGCGATTTTATCTTTTTTTTAATTTGGTAATACTTTATTATTTAATTTGGTATTACTTTTACTTTTACTTTAGTTACGTCGATTCTCTCTCTCTCTTTCTTCTCGACATTTTAATATAATAGAACAAAGCCAGATAGAGTGATATGCGTAATTATAAACGAAGAGAAACACAAGAGGCATAAATGTATGTGCGTTCTTCTGTTATGTTATCTCTCATCGAGATGACAACTCGACATTTCCGATCTCGTTTTATTCTTTTTCCTCAATCTAATCCCTTTCTTTCTCACTTGGCATAATGTCTTATTATTGCTTTCACCTTCCACCCTTAGATTCCCACTGCCATGATATAATAACGAAGATGGTGCTCCACCTGGTGCATCGATGTTTCTGTGAGTACGTTTTATCATGCAGTAGTTGGTCTTTTTTCGATGAAATATCATTTAGAAATTTATTTACTTAAAAAAGTAGAAAATTTTTTTCCGTTATTTCCTTTAATTTATATATATTGCGACATTGTTTACATTCTGGTAATATATATTTTTATTATTTGATTTTTCTTCCGACAGTTTGAAGTTTAGATTTTATGACAAAAGTAGTTTAGACATACAGAGAATTTCAGCAAAAATACTACGAGTGACAAACAGGAAAAATCAATTCTTGTTTTGTCTTTTTTTCAGAAGTCATTGCTTTTATTTTGTTGTCATGCCTGAACTCAGATTTCATGACTTATCTTTAAACTCGAAAAATCCAAACAATTCAAAGTTTGGATGTAAAGTTTAAAGATCGCACTGTTACAGAGAGCGCCGAGAAATTTTTATCAATACTTTAAACTTATTAAACTCTTAAAATTACAAGAGCAGTACAGCTTGTGTTTTGGCATATAACATATATCTATTTCTAAATGTAAAATGTTTTGTGACATTTATTTTTTGATAAGATACATTCCAGGTAATTTCTGGCAGAAACACAATAAATTTGTTTCTCTCTTCCTTTTTATTCCCGCTATCCGCCTCTTGTTGTACGTTGTGTCGTTTCTCTCTCTCTTTCTCTCTCTCTCTCTCTCTCTCTCTTTCTCTCTCTCCTGCTATTTCTTCCCTTTCCGTTCGCACTCTTTATTCTCCTCCTCCTAGTTGAAATCGCGTGGAGGCCCCGCTGCCCGACTGACCGTCCTCGGCGCCTCTTATACCTTTACTCCGGTCTGCGCGTTCTTCAGGAACGTACGTGCCCGTTTCACTAGAGAGAGCGCGATACACATATCCCTCTTTTAATACAGTACGTACACACGAACAAGCAGAAGTTGTCGATGCGATCTCGTCGGTGTGATATCTCGCAGTAGCTAAGTCGAGTTAAAGGCTCGTTTATCAACAATTGTCGTCGCTGTTTTTCAAGTAGTTGTTTTCGGTAGGTTCGTTTGCTACAAAAACAGATCGACAGTTCGAACAGTGATATGGCACAACTGATCAGCGTCAAGCTGTCAAGGTTCGACGGGTCCCCTTGGGGCTTCCGTCTGCAAGGCGGCAAGGATTTTGGCACGCCGCTCATCGTTCAAAAGGTAAGTCAAAATTCGAAATACTCTTTTTTTTCGCACAATTTCCGGATTTTTTAACGATTTGATTAATATTTTGTTACAAGAAAATTTCTTATCAATCGTGAGAAAGTAATATAATATAGAAGATATAGTGGATGACATTTTATAATGGTAGATAAGTCTCTTAAATGTTTGTTTTTTTTATGTATTAATTTATGACAATATTTGTGTGAAATATTTAGAATAATTTTGTGTTTTTATATATTATATTTTAGAGAGAGAGAGAGAATATTAAATACATGTATAAATTTGTTCTACATTATGTGTAAATATTATAATATAATATATATAAATTTTGTTAAAAACAATAAATAATTTGTATAAATAATACTTCATATAATGAAATAAAAATATACAGACAAAAACTAAAAAGAGCACAATTATATACATTTCATTAAAGCTCTGATGAATATATCTATTCTAGTCGTGACATAGTTCTAGATAGACAACGTCTCTTTTATCTTAATCGTCTTTTATTTTATTACACAATGTTTTTTTAATTGAAGCAAATAACATAGAGACGTTTTTTTTTTGGACTCTGAAACAACGTTTTCAAAGAGCTGCTTGAGTTGGACCTCAAGTTAACTGAGGCAGAAGCAGTAGTAAAAATATTTCTTGCAGCCGTTTATATATAGCGATGTTTTATATGACTATTTTGATCTGCGGTTCGCTTGTCGTTCGCTTTCACGACGTTTCTTGATAGTCAATTTGATAAAAAAAATCTGCCTTGATATATCTCGCGCACTTTTGAAATTGTGCCGAACATAATATCAAAATCACTTACTCAACGCTTTTTTGTACAATGTTCATTTTGTTTGCATCTTCCATTCACGTGCTGTTCACAAGATATCAATAAGTACAATTCGAGCGAATCGCGCAGAATAGGATTTTCATTGATCATGAAACAGATCAATTTGTTTTCCTGCAACTGGATCATCGATTCAAATGTTCCGCGTTCTCAAACAGTGGTGGCTTTTTATACATGTAAAAAACTTAAATACCCTCGATACAGTTTCTTTCGAGATTTCTTTCGCAATTTTATCATTGCTTTAACTTTTATTATAAATAAAATATGTTTTGCTATGTGTTTATTACATTACTTTGTTAAGTTCACTCATTTTATTACACATTACACATATATATGCAATTTTCTCCTATTTTTTATATAATTTCGAAAAGTTCTTATTACATTAATTTTGTAAACTATGTAATTGCAACTAACTATGTAATGCTTGCGCAGCGCTAAAATATTTTTTCTATTTATGGAATATGACAATTTTGAAATTCTTGAATCTCCGATGGACGAGAATAGAATGATAACAAGCTAAACAAAAGCGAAACGCAATCAAGACCTCTGACGATTCTTGTTCTCGAAAATGAAATCTGTATCAAAGACTGAATTTTTGACATCCAACGGTCAGAGAACACGTGTTAATGCTTCGTAACGCGAATCTTTTGTTTATAATATAAAATTTGAAAAGTATCAAAATTGATAAAGCTACAGAAATTATCATTTAAAAAAATAAGATAAATTATTGCATAATTTTATAGCACACTAAACCACAAATAAGTTATGCTACTCACAATTTATTCTTACATCAAAATTCAACAATGTTAACATTATAAAAGTGTGAAATTGAAAAATATAATGCATTCTTTTTTAATTCTGAATATAATTCAATATATATAGATTTTTTCAATATAATAAAGATCGAAATATTTATCAATCTTAAAATATAAAAAAAACTGATTTGGTACAAAAGTGGGGAAAAAAGAAAGGGAATGTGAATTTTTTCTCGCACAATTTTCGCGATTGAGTGTGTTTTGATATTACGATCTAGTATAAAGATGCGTATGCGTTACATAACGCAGTAGTAAACGCCAAATTATTTCACACGCATCGGCAGAAATCGTTGCCAAGTACGTGCGAAACGTCGGACTCGCCGCCACTGCCATCGTTACACTTCCGTCGTGTTTTGGCGATGCTCGGCGCTGTAACACGAGAAGCTTTTGGCGAACGTGCGGAGACGCGATGTACATTTTTTCCCGCATTTTTTTCGAGCGATTAAACACTATTCCGCAACCATAACCATTATTATTAAAACGCACCATCAATGAGTGCCAATGTCAAGGTGCGTTAACCATAGCGGCTTTCGCAGTTTCAGTAAACTGTCAGAAATTTGTATTGCTGGATTTAATGTTGTCGAGTTTAGTTGTTAATTCGCGCGAGTGTTTGTTGACTGAAATGTTTGATGATCGAAGAGAATGTTTACATTATTTTGTCTCCTTGTTAAAAGATTATTTTGTATACATGTGTGTGTTTGTGTGGTTTATTTTGCTAGAGAAGTTATTTTAGCAAACACATTCCCATACAAAATATAAGCGTGTTTAAAATACAAGATTATATTTTTCTTGTCTCTAAAGATTAAAAAAAAAATTAAATAAATAAATGTTTTTCTGCGTCGCAAAATATACTTTGGTAAGAAATTCTTGTAATTCAAGTCTAAAAAGCAACAAGTTTCTCAGATTTGTTCAGGTCGTTTTGCGAAATTTAACGCAAATTATTATAGTTTAGGTTTTTGCCTACAAACAAAATCGCGAAATTGTAGATTATGATCAAAGTTTAAGTATTTTCAAAGATAGAAATCAAATCATATTATGGCAAGAACTTGCGTTTTTGACACTATTGAATTCATATTTCTTTCCTTTCTAAGAAAACCAAGAGCAAGAAAACATCTGCTATATTTGCGGCCTCATAAAATAAACGGACCACGTGGTGTACTACAAAGAAGGCCAAGTTCGAAACGTCGATTACAGATAAAACTGTTCAGCGCAATTGCGATAAAAAAAAAGTTTCTGTTCTTTGCTCTCACGAATATTATACTAGAAATATATAAAAACGCACGGAAGCAGTAACAAGAAATTTTTTTTCCGATCTTTCTTATCGAGTTTACTAAATTTCATAATTTTCTAAGTGCTTCGAAGATAAATAAAACAATATTTATCTCTCGATGTTATCGTCTTGTATGTGTAATATATACATGAAGTAAATACATTATTTTATTATTTTGAAAATTATATAAAATGTTTTTTTAATTTCTAGAAAACTTGCTCTTGCTAAATCTTAATTTGAAAAAAATTGAAAACAATTTTACAAGGATTAGTCATATCCGTTGACAAAGAAGAGAAGAAGAAAGCAGCGTCGTGCGTCGCTGGTAATCCGAGGCAAATTATTTGGGTGTTCTATTTCTAGAAGGTGCTTTTGCGAAAGCTGCACGCGAGCCGGATCGGACCTCGCTCGCGACGATGACAGCAGCAGGCGCCGACTTCGACAACGCCTGATATCGTCTTCGCAAGATATTGTCTTCCTGAGACGGAAGATAAAATAATTCGCGATTGCGCAAATATCCGATCATGGACAAAATCAAACGCTTTTGAATTTCGTCAGAAAAAAAATAGAAAAATATTTAGATGTGTGATGTTAAAAACTATATATATATATATATATATATATATATATAGAGAGAGAGAGAGAGAGAGAGAGACAGAACACACTTTTCAACAAGATTTTAAGAACTACATGTAGGTCTCGTTGATCATCAAAATAATAAATATTTTTACCAGCAAAACTACAAAAGTCACATTAAATCAATGGAAATACATTTCCAAATTACAAGAAAACAATGACAAATCAATTTAGAATGTTTTGAAATAATCAAGAAGATGTTGATAGTTTTAGAGTATTATATTCGACACGATTGTTTACTTTTTTGAATGCTCATAAGAAGAAAAATAACAAAAAAACTTACTCGAAATTTGTGAAAATATTCTATCTGCGCACTTCTCGTAATTTTACAGCAAGTGCACCAGAGCGTAGGTGTTCGAGTTAGCGCAATATTTCGTTGGAATACGGCGCACATGTGTCGCGTTATCGCGTTGTAGAAGGACTCGGTACGAATTGCGAGTGTCTTTAGCCAGTTACGATGTTACGGTAACGAAGAATTTTTCTAGGTGTAAAAAAATCATTGCAAATAAAAGAAACAATTAAAATAATAACTAGTTTGCAGTTATTTTTTGACATTACATTAATATCAGGCACGTGATGTTGTCCTGATAATGTATGTTGTTCTGCCAATTAAGCTACACTTCCTCGGGCGTTACATATACGCATCACGGAATTTTAATGAGACCGTGTGAAAAAGCAGTTAGTCTCGCAAGCGTTGCGTTTTGTGTTAACTACGACGAGCGTCATAAAACAGCGTCAATATTTTGTTAGAAACGATTATTATAGAATAATAAAAAGATTAATTCAAGTTAATACAATTGTAAAGTAAATATGAGAAATATAAGTAAAAAACTTACATTTGAAGTTTATGTGCAACATTGTATGCAATTTAGTTTTGTATATTTAAAAAAAATGTAATTCCATTAAAACTAAATAAATATCTGATATTTGATGCTTTCGCGGTGTGTTGTATTAACATACAAGAATGTTTTTCGAATTTGAACCGCGTTAATGTCATTTTTATACCAACATTTTGTGAACATTACAGCTCACTTCATCAGGGTTTAAAGAGTAACCTGATAATAAATAAATATCATTTAAAATCTTTCTGTCTGAATCTTCTTAATAAAATTGACAATCTTGATTGATTTAAGAAATACATAAATAAACTTCTTTTCAATAAAGGTGAAAATGTGATCTATTTATTCATACCTATATATTCATATAAATATGAATATATAGATCACACATTGCAACAGTTGTTGGTCTGCCAAAACCGTGATTCAACGCAATTGCATTTCGTGAAAAGAAAGTTTGCAACAATATGTCACATTTATCTATAGCATAACAAAACAGATTACAAAATGCGACAATTCTATGCTATTTGTTACAAAAACGATTGCGTTTTGTAACATTGTGTGTGGATATAAATCTATCTAATTTTTATACAACTGCAAGTTTTAAAGAAAATACACGATATAATGTTATTTTAATAAATAATTTTCTAACTCAGCTACTGAAATATATAACATATAATATCTCACTGTATCATGTTTTACACGAGAGAAAGTATTTACAAAATACATCAACTTTTATCAGGAGTCTTATCGGAGCACATTCGATTTCAATCGACGTAAATATTTGATGTTTTACATCCGTTATCTAAAATTATCCTTTCGGGCAATCGCATCCGCAATTGCGTGTGTTCCGTTTATACGTGTGCAGCTGCATCCGTGCCATTGCACACGATGTAACCGGAAATCTGTAAAGCGATTTGTTTGGGGATCACAAAGCGAGAATGAATCTCGCTCGCGCGGAATGTTTACAATAACTGTCGATGATGTATCGAATAGGTTGTGTGTTGTATGTATAACCGAGTTCCGCATAATTCAAGTCCGCAATATGTATGTAGTCAAGTGACTGGCATAATTTGAAGACAGGAATTCGCTCTCGTTAAGTTCTTCTCTCGTATTGCCACTTTGCTACCGCACATACGAAAACATAATTCTTGTACACATAAGTATCAAGTAAAACATCACCTATTCAGATACATACAGTGTCGCGAAAAACTTTTGTCAAAGAATAAAAAAAATAGAAATGAAGAAGAAATTGAAATTATGCGAGTTAATTGGTCTCGATAACTAGAATTATATACAGAATTCTGTTGTAATTTGGTCGAATAATTATGTCGAAAAGTAAGAGACAAATGTCCAATCTATATATATCTTATATATATATATATATATATATATATGTATATATTACATATTTATATATATTATTTATACAAATATATGTATTTATATATATTTATGTATATAATACATATAAAATTGTTTAAAAAAATGATATGTAAATCTCAGAAATTTTGGCAGGTGCCGCAATATTCATGGAATGAGTATAACAATACTCTGAAAGATCAAAGCGGATGGCAAAAGGACGAGGAAAAAATCAAGTCGGCAAGTTGACGAAATGCCGGTGAGAAATTAAAGCGATATTTTTATATATACGGGAGAGTAAGAGCTCGATGCACGCGTTTGCTACCAGGCCTCAGCCTCTATTAATATCTACACACGCACGCACACACACACACACACACACACACACACACACACACAGAGAGAGAGAGAGAGAGAGAGAGAGAGAGAGAGAGAGAGAGAAATTTTCTTCATACAAACAGACTTAAGATATGGCGGAAAGAAAAACTTTTTTTCTTTGAAAAAAAAGGCAATTCGAAAGAAAGTGCTGACATGAATATTTCAGATATAAATCTATAAAAGTCGTAAAACCATAATTACGCGGTATAATTAAGAAACACCAATACAGCAAATATCACTAGCACAGCAAGTATTTTCACGCTCTGTATTCTCACGGACGGTAATAACTCCTTCACCTATTTCTATTGTAGACTGTTATCTCACTATCGACTGTTAGAGACATTTACAAGCTAATCGCTCATTTCACTTTTGCATTTGACTGCAGAAAATATTGAAACGCACCTTTTATGCATAGTATAGTTTTGCGCAATTCTTGTCAAAGAGTAAAAGAATATAAAGAAAGAAGCGTGAGAATGAAGAATTTATAAGTCTTGACATCGTGAGAATTAAGGAACTGTATACAAAGTAGCGTGAATAGGTCTTTCCTTTAGGCCTCACAGTCACTAAAAAACTAGAACCATAGTTATGAAAGATAAATTAGCTGCAATTACCGAAAAATTTACACATAAAACTTCAAGTTTGATTTTTTAAATATTACTTGAATAACATTAAAAACAATTTGATGAATAATATACTAAAGACCAAATAAAATAATTGTACATTGAATCAAAATAATAAATCAAAATTGAATTACATAATTAACTGTTTGGAAGAGAAAATATTCGCGGATCAAGCAAAAAACATGCAACTAGGTGAAATTGTATCTCGGTGGCACAGATGAAGAACCAGGAGTTTCGGTGCACTGACGTCGTAAATGTCGATTCAATTTCGAGAATGACGAGAAGATAGTGGGAGGCGGTCGTAGGAAACTTGCCAAAAGTCAAGACAGAAATCAGTCTTCTCCCATTTGTTTGCCGTAGCCATACTACCTTGTGAATTCATTGGTAATACGACACCCTAATCGCCGTGGTCGTGTCACGTTTACAACGGCGAAAAGAAGAATCGAACTACGCGTGACAAACTACACACACACACGTTTGCAAGAAGCGCGTCATAAAAAAGCAGAACGTAGAGATCACGAATTAGAATATTGAGCTATAGGTATATTTTCGTTGCTCGTGTAAATATTTAAATTTACAATGTACTTACAAAAAAACTGAATAGTAATACTAACGTTACTAATTGTAATACTAATTAATAATTACACATTATTGTAAAAAATGGAATATATAAAATACAAGTAATATATAAAATATATAAAATAATTATATATAAAATGATATTAGAAAATCAAATAAGATTACTAACCAAATAAAGAATCCTAAAAACTTAAAGCAAATTTCATAACACAATTTCGTCTTGTCAATAACTTTGTTAAATGTATGATACAAATTTATATCTAAATATATTTGGTTAATCCAGAGTAAAATCATTGTTGAAATTATATTACATAAGTTTATACTCGAATTTATGCTTGTAAGCAACGGTAATAAACGTCATCAGTCTTCACTTTTTAACATGAGATCATCGTAAGTGTGACAATGTTCCAAACGGATTCATTTATCAGAAATGACTCATTCGGGACTGGAATGTGCCGTTGTCTACATATATTCTTCCTTTCGTCGCGGTTGGTAACGCATATATAAAAATATATATATGTATAAATATATATATGTATAAATATATATGTATAAATGTATATACATAAATGTATATATATAAATGTATACGTATATGTGTGTATATATGTGTGTAATATTAGCTAAATATTCAAAGAATCCTGGCGATCGGATAAATAAAAAAATAATGTGACTAAAGAGTGTGTTCAGTTTTTTCCGTAACGTTATCGAATACCCATTAATTTACTCATGCTTGCACACTCCCGCCGTGTTTGCAAAACCCAATCGTGAAATAATGCAAAATTCAGTCCGTTCACTTTGTAGCGGGAAAATTTCTCAGCTAGAATAATCACGCATCTATTTATTATAACTTTCAAGCAGCAATATATATAATACACAAAAATCGAAAGTTTAGACACCTACAACCACTAAGTTGATAAAAATAAATTTGTTTTTATTACATTAAAGAAAATAAGTCAAATAAATTTAGAATAAAAAATTTACTTTGTACTCATTTTTCTAGAAATTCTTTAAATTTTCTTAAATGTGTTTGTATGTGTGTGTGTGTTTGAATGCATTTTACGATACATAATCATTAGCACTTTCTTTCCATTAGTTTTCATGCGCATCTCTGAGAACTGATTCCACTTTCACGCACTCGTTGACCTCCGTTTTCTTCGATTTCGTTTCTTGGCATTTCGTTTCGGTGTATCATATACGATCAGGATCACAGTAACATTTTCAATAATTTCAAATATACGCGACATAAATATCTATATATTTGTCCACATATCTGCATATTGTTACTTTAGAATAATGCAATAGCAAAATAGTGTTTATTTGACATGATAAAAACTGTCGATTAAGCACTACTACTTTTGATTTGACGTTATTGTCTATTTTTTTTTTTTTTATCACGCCAAAGAAACATTTCGTTTCAATTTTTATTTTGTCATCGAGACATATCGATGTGACCAAAGTTAAATATGTTTAGTTTTCAGTAACACATTATTTCTTTCTTTTTTATAAATATAATTTTGGAAAACAATATATATTTTTCTAGTAATACATTTCATGGTGGTAAGAACCGTTTGCTAGATATTTTGAGAATAAATATATTATATATTTATATTTGAAGAGTGTAAATTCTTACACATTATTTTGAATTGAATTTTTCAATTCTTTACATCATATAGGCTTGATCTGCATCACAAATATGAGAATATCTATTTTTCCTTCCCAATTAATTTAGAAATTATATTATAATTGGCACGGAAAGCCAAAGATTCCAAGTTCGACTCCTGGCCGAGATGTTTTTCTTCGCAATATAATTTCTAAATTAATTGGGAAAGGAAAATAGATATTCTCATATTTGTGATGCAAATTAAGCATCCTATATGATTTAAAAAATTGAAAAATTCAATTCAAAATAATGTAAGTGTAAGAATTTACACTCTTCAAATATAAATATATTTAAATATATTTATCCGCGCGCGCAAAATATCCAGCGAACGGCATTTACAAAACATAAAATTTATTACTAGTTTCAAAACTATACGAGCCTCGAACATATTAATTTGTTTAATATATTTTTCTCTTTATCATCTAACATATCTTTAAATTATGATTATTTGATCTTCTATCCTAAATTTTCTTTATGTCTATGTACATAACATAAATATTAGAAGAATTTTATTATGTCTCAATTTCAACCATTGCTTCTAACACATTGAGACAAAGCTAAAAGAAAAACCTTCATATCTAGAAAAATATGAAGCGCGTCTCGTGTTTCTGCACCGATATAAAATGCAACTGGTTTGTATGAATGTGTTTCTCGCCGGTGCGGCAATTTTAACGTTATTGCATATATGAACGAGCCTTAAGAATCTTTCTTCTAAGCTCAAGTGAGAAAAAGAGAAAGAGAGAGAAATAGAGAAAAAAAAGAACAGATGCATTCCAACATGGAAGGTGGGATGGATCCGTCTCTGATAACCCGCCCATTGGAATGCGTACCTCGTACACCTTGGTGTATTTTCTCCCTCTCGGTTTCACTGCACTCCAATGCATTTACACATATGTGTATATATACCTGTACACACACACATATATATATATATATATATATATATATATATATATATACACACATATACATATATACATCGCTGTACATATTCGACAGTTATTTTTAGAACAATTCTGACAGGCGGACATGTGGCAGTACTTTAGATGCAATAGCTGTCATCCAAACACTTATTTGTTTTATAAATAGCAAAATCGGATTTGTAGTTTATGATATTATAGATTTGATATAATACTATTATAGATTTGGATCTAGATCATATTGAAAAAAATTTGTCTTGAGACATTTATTTTTGACGCTGGTTGCCATTAAAGAAATAATGATTTTTCAATTAAAGCTCACTTCGCTTAATTAGTCATTTATTTTTAAATACCATATAAAAGAGCGTGTATTGTATATTTTTTAACTAACCTATATGTCTTACATTTTTAATATGCCACATGACGTAATGAAATAGAATCTGCTTGTTCAAATTTGTCAAGAAATAAATTCAAGTGGGTATCTGCATTTTACATCTGCAACGTGTGTCTATACTATGTGAGAAAAATTAAGATTTCTTTATCTTTGGTTAAGAAATAAAAATAAAGAATCTAATGGATAAAAATTATAAATTTATAAGTGTACTGAATAAAATCGAATTCTTTTAAGATTTGTGTTAATTAATTTGTAAAGTAAAAAACAATTTGTGTTATACTCAAGTTTGTTCATCGGCTTTTGCATTGACACTGCAATTATTATTATTGCCTGAATAGAGACAATTGCAATTTGTAAACATATCGAAACGCGTACATCGAAACGAGCCTGGTGCACCTTGATGCACTCCTCTACCTTTTTCGGCTTAAACTCAGTTTTGAATGTATATGACGACTGTACCGTGTTCAGGAATCTTATTTTTAAGTCGGTCCAAAATTATTTTTAGTAGCGATCTACCCACCAGTCAGTTAACTCTGACTTACGTATGTGTCCCTATGTTTTCGTCGACATCGTAGGAACATCACAAAAATCAAATCATTAATTACATTCGTCGAAAGACGAAATCACTTAGAAATGTGAAACGCGTGAGATACTTTCTGGTTGCCATTAAAATGTTATGTACTTTTGTTATTACAATATTAAGAACCAAAAAAATATAACCAAAAAATTATATTTTAATAATATAGTTGAATCTTACAAACTCTTGAGAATCTCAAAGAAACATGAAAATAATTCGATTACTTATCGAATGTTTTAAGTTACCTATAGAAGTACGAAAAAAAATTTGATTTATAGTGATTCAGAAAAAATTTAATTTTTGACACTACACACATGCACATTAGAATAGATAGAGAACGAAAGAAGAAAAAGATAGAAGCGCTTGTGAAGAATCTTTTTTTCGCGTTTACTTTGAGTTACAAAGACTTCCTTCAAGACATCAATTTTGGACATACTTCGAGTTGTAAAGATAAACTAATTGTAAGATAATAGTACGCTCAAAACATATTTTGAGTTAATCTTTGGTTGTTTTCGACTTAGAGAGGTTTAACTAGAGAATTAATTTAAAAAATGCAAGATGTAAATGTTTTCGAGTTAGAACTTTTACAAGATTCAAGTTCTCGAGCAAAATTTTGTATAAAAAAATAATACATTCAAGCAATATATTTTGATAAAAAAAAAGAAATGTATCAGTTTTTACTATACGTATTTCTACGTTTCTAGGTGGTCATTGTCTAACGATTAATTGTTGCTTGACTTTGTTGATCGGACGAGAACTAATTTAGACGTGAATTGACCGTTGATAAAAATAACATTTTTTCTTTTATACTTGATATAAAAGATTTTTAGTAAAACAGACATTTTATTAAAATAAAAAAGAAAATAAAAAGAAAAATAAATAATTTGTGTGCAAAAAAATAATACAATAATATAATTTTTTATATTTTTTATTATGATATAAATAGTATAATAGAAAACATAAAAAATTATATTATGTACTTACGTTTTAAAGGGAAGCATTTTACGATGGAATCGTAAAATTAACTGTGAAAATCATTACGAAATTGTATCCTCTCTAGTAGGTTGTCGAAAGTTTCGGAAGACGAAGCAGAACGATAAAACGAGGTATTACGCTCACGACGATGACGCAAGTTTGCGAGCTTCTATTTGCGGTAACCACACGCTCAGATCAAACTGTTCTCAAGCTCACGTTCCGATTTCGCAGCGTTTTGTTCGCGGACGTGTAGAAAGAAAATGTAAAATCTTGAGAAAAATTGTTCATTGAAGAACAAAGAAAAGACTTTGAATCTTCTAATAAAAATTTAAAAAATATATTGCTTGAAAAATATATTGTTAATATATAATTTTGTTTTTTATTTGTAGATTTATATATCGTGTAGTAATTACGTGTAATATTTACGAAGTGATTACTAATTAAGTATCTGAAATGATGCACAGCAGATAGCGACAGTAGTACCACGACTGTTGTCATTGACAAGTTTCATCTTTCTCAGAAGAGCTGTCACAAATACAATGTGCGATAATGAGCCAACGTTTGATGTTTGTTTTTCTAAAGGATGAACCTTGTGAACAACAGCTAATGTGATACTGTTGCTATTTATGCGTCGTTTTGTATACTTATCAATTGTCACCCGTATAAGTTACTGCCTGCAAAACAATTCACTTTGTAGAAAGAAAAAACATACAATCTAAGTATATTCCGGCCGTCTTAATTTACAGGCAAATTATGTTCATCTAGAGAGATTAAAGTGTTATATTGCATATAAAATATCTTATAAAAAATCTAATTATATGCAACATAAAACTTAAAACTATGCATAATAAAACTTAAAAATTAAATAATAAAAAATAATTGTATAATATTGTCTGCGTATATATCTTTTTATATCAATAACTTCTTATATTTTACGTTTAAGTTTAATATTGCTTTTATTTTATTTCTGATTAAATTAAAAAAACATTCTTACACACACACAAAGATCTTTATTAATTTTGCTTTTATCATCAACATTCGCAGAAGAGCTCGTAATTAACACATTCAGTAAAAACGCCAACAAAAAATTACAAGAGAAAGTATTCTTCATACTTTTTAAAATACGTTCTTTTGT
>QVOA01013518.1:0-12838 GCA_014825685.1 Pseudomyrmex cubaensis
TACCTTGCAATACTCCACATAGTCATCTATCGATCCTATAAATTTCGTTCAAATCGATTGTTCCAACGTCGCGACCTCTCCTTGTAAGATCGAATTGTAGTAGTGATCGAATTCTTTCTGCGTATCAAAAGCACGGTCTCTGATTTTCACGAATTGGCTGCCAAACGCAACCAAATATACTGTCGCGTTCTGCTGTGCCGACAAAATGTTATCACATGCAGTTAACGTTGTCTTCGACTTTTTGTGATAGTACTCAGACAGCAGAGAAAGACCAAAAGACATCTTAAAGATGGGTATAGAAAGTCTCAGACAGCATACGTCACTAAAATGCGAGTAAAAGACGATTCAGTAAAAAAACAACTTATTGTCTTTTAGACATCTTTAAAATATCAGTTATCTTTTTTATGCTGTCTGGATAATATCTGAGTTTATTTTGTTCAACAGATTGTCGGCATAACAGGATATGATATTATTGTGTTTGAAAACATATTTCGGATAACATAAAAGTCCAAAAGATATTGTAAAGACAGGTAAAAAATAGCTAAATAATTTATACAATTCAGGTTTTTATATATCTTTATGACGTCGAACTTACTCTTATTACAAAGCTCATTTCTGCAATTGTTACATACGATATATCAAAGAGAAAAAAAAATAAATTTCCGTTGAAACTCATCTATTGAACTGTCGAAAAGTAGGATTAGCATCCTACAGATTTATATTTTACGTAGAAAATCAGCTCGGAAATAAAAAAATGAAAAACAAATAGTTTGTACTGTGGCTTGTACGTTAATAAAGCTATCAGAAATCATACAATTTTTCGAGAACTATAAAATTTCATAAAGTAAACGTTGAAGAGATTTTTGTACATGGTAACTTCAGCATTCCAATTTTTATTTGGAAGTTTTTTAATATAAAAGAACTATTAATGTCACTTATCAGAAATGAAACTACTGTAGGTGTAAATAAAACTATATTTAAAATTTGCATTTTTAATAATATGGAATGTCAATTTTACAGCGATTTGTGATTGCTATTTACATGATTTCATACTAGAAAATTTTTCAGAAGCACACACAAATCAAGATTGCTTTGAAATCTATTTCAGAATAGCAGAGAAATGACGTTAGTGCAAGTTTGTTTTTCAGTATTTTGATAACACACTGAGAGTCTGTTACGCAACGGAATCGACAGAAGTGAAACCACGAGGGTATCGCGCAATGGTCCGATAAAAATCTAAGAGCTCGGACACGCAAGCGGACGCACGTTAAAAATTTCATGTATTGTATTACGATATGTCCGGGTTATAAAGAACAAGAACGACCCTCTGCTGTGTTGCATTGTTGCATGTACTGTACATTGTTTACGGCTCCCCACGGCACGCCGGCCCGCTTCTCTGGCGAATCTGCATTTATTGCCATCTAAATAAAGTCCCGTGGCATAAATTGCTTGTTACAATGTACGGTCCAACGGCGCGAATAAACCGAATCTAAATTTACGTAAAGTAGCGTCTCTCTTTTTTTCCTTTGTTTTTTCCGTATTGTACGAGACGACTGAACGAAACGGAGATGATCAGCCGACTAGTGTGAATAAAGTCACTGACATACGAAAATTGTTTACCCAATTTGCGAACGACTGTGTTATCGCTGCATGAGAATTATTACGCGTGTTTTCGAGTTCTGTGGAAAGAGCAAATGGGGAAAAAATAACGGATCTCTTTTTATGTAGTTGCACCAATCATAGAAGCAAAGGTATTCAAAATATCATATGTAAAAACAAGGTGATTGTTTTAAATATATTTTATTTTTAAATTTATTTTATACTTCATTTGTTTTATCTTATTTTTGCAGTTTTTATTTTAACGTACATTCAAATTATTATTGATATCGTATGCATTTTGATATCTAATCGAATCACAATTTTTCGCGAAAATTATAGATTCGAATTTATAAATCTTTCCTCGATTACGCGAGAACGTTTTACATGACGTTATTTTTATGTGTCGGCGATGTAATTCTCATTATCGACCCTTTTCTTACTTGCTGTCCAGAACCGAGCGACCCTTTCAATCCATTCTATGTCTTTCCCTTCGACTCGCTCCTTTTCTCTCAAGGGTATTGTTTTTCCCAGAGATGGCGAAAAATCGACAGATCTACTAATTGGTTCTGTCAATCCAGATGGGGAAACGGAAGTGGGACAACCAGGTGGGAATGGAGCTCTGACGGAAACACCGAAACGCCGCTCACGTCAACCGGAAAGATTCGTTTTGCACGGAACTATAATAACATCGCTCTCTCCATTAAACCGGCGTTCTCGTTTTTTTTCTTGTCAATTTACAGCATCGTTACAATGACTATAACTTTCTTACTCAATATACTATATATGTACATACAAAATACGTGTGTGTAACCGTTTTTAATATGTTTTACAAATCTTCTGTAATAAATAATCTTTGTAACAGATTGATGGTTTCACTTTCTTTGTTTGAGAGAAGATAAATCAACAACTATAAATTATGGAATAAATGTATCATAAGCATTGATAAGACATAGTAGAAATTATTGCACAAAATATAAAGTTTTGATCTTTACAAGATTAAAATTATTATTAAACTTCTGATACTTTTTAGGTTCATGTATTAACGTGTAATTTAATATTAATAATGTTTCTATCACCAGCAGTGTTCGCATTTTCAACACGAATGATTTAATACAGGTATTTTACTGAAGTAATTTTACAACAAATATAATATGCAATAATAATATTATGTAACGCGGCATTTACCTGAAAATATGATAAACGAATTAATTGAAAGGGAGATATATACAAAGCCAAGAGTTTCATAAATTATATATTTAATATGAAAATAGATGTGCACATATTATTCATTTTGTTCTTTATTACTGAACAAATAAGGAAAATAGACACAAGAATCATAGAAGGTAATTGAATTGATTGTTAGTGTCTAAATATATAATTTTAATAGACAGAAACGGTAAAACGTTTGAACACACGGTAAGAACATAATTTTTGATTTTATTATTTAGTTCTAAATAATGCCATGTACAACGCCGCTCTCGAAAATGTTCTATGCAGGACAAATACGTAGAACACAACAAAACGATCAAACCGTTTTATTTGACGTGACAACCAACTATAGCTCGTGCGAGTCGTGCGGAATCTATTACAACGCTTGTTTGTCACCGCAACCGAATTATCGCAGATCGCGACCGTTATAATATGAACGAGCCATATTGTTATTCATCCACATATATGGAGCCCGGTTTTAGCATCGCACTAAAATTAATTGTTTGTTTTGATAGATTAGGTCTCTGGAATCAAATTTAAAGATTTTAAATATCATAGATCATAAAACTTTCATTTTCATTTTTAAGAAGAGCGCAAGAAAATGTAAAAATTATAAAATAACTCTTTATCCACATAAGATCCCAAAGAAAATTGTAAATTTAGAACTTTAAATAAACTTTTCTAAAAAGACGGAACAAACAAGTGACACAGCTTCTCGCGATCAGCTGATTTTCACAAGAAAACTGAAAAGTTACACGCCTATAAAGTCCGAAACCCATCGCTTTTCACGCACACAGGCTCATATTAATTAATGAATATCGCAATAAATATTGCAAAGTTTGCAAAATGATAAATGACTTTTCTATTTAGATTTACTCAATCTATCTTCACACTTCGGCTGTGTTCAAATTTTTCAGACATCCTGTTTATCGCGAGATAGTACACATCTCTTTTAGCTTGGTCATATTTCTACTAACGTTACTCGCGGCAAGTCATTAGTGTACATACACGTGTGCGGCGTAAATATATACATACAGCTTAGAGATGTATATACATGTGTGTAAGTGCTACTATAATGGCATAATATTTGTTAAACTTGAAGAAATTAACATTTAGTGAAATTGTTTTGCAGTCACTTGTGTAAAGTTAGTAAATGTCGAAGAGAGCAATTCGACTTTTGAGAGCAATCGATCAACTACGATTTTTCGTGCATAACATCGGCGAATTTATTTAGTTTTATTTCTTGAGTTTCTAACTAATTTGATTTAGTATTACGAATATGTCTGCAAAGAAATTATTATTATTACATGTGCGATTTGAAACAAAAATAATTTCTTGCATTATATGTATATATATATATCAGTCGTAATCAATTGAATAATTGACAACAACGACGCGTTAAGTTCTACGTAGTACTAATCATACTATATTTTCACATTGGAAAATTAATTAATATTAATCACACACCATACGCGTCAGAAACTCTCTGTAATCGAAAGATTGATTAGCAAGTGTCTAATGTATGTACGTAATTTATATACCAATTTAAAGAGAAAAGAATATAATATTATTAATTAGTAAGTCAATACACAAAGAATAATTTATAACAGTAAAATGTCAATATATATACATATACTAATACTACTATATATATTTCTTCACGTATTTTATCTGAAATAAAAAACTGGCGGTGTTTATATTATATGACGATTTATTAGTCGATCAATCCTTCGACTGCAAGAGAGGTTTCGCGCGTCGATATACGCAGTGAGTTTGGAATATTCGCACGAGTACGTACACAAAGAGAGACAGAGGCGACAAAATATCTGTTCGCACAAAAATATCCACTGGACTGCAAACGTATAAAAACATTTCTAACGTTAAAACAATTTGTATACAAGTGAAGCTGTTTGATTATGTAAACTTGCTTTTTTAGACTTAAAACACGAGACTCTTTTAAATATGAAGAAATCCAAGTACGTGGCTTAATTTGACGACAAGCACTTTTTCCCTGAAGCAGTTTCCGCACAAGAGATGAGCGAATCGCTTTTATCTTCCCTCACTGCGGATTTATCCGACGCTCGCGCTCCGTCGCCTGGGTTGACGCTTTTAGAAAAAGAACTGACTGTGAAACGGATGTCGTTTTCGCACACACGCGAATCCCGTGCGCGCGAAACGTGACAACGGTAGCGACCGGCTAATCGCGCGTCGTTTTCAGTCCGGGCGCACATGTCACGTCAAACCTCTCTGCCGTGCCGGCTAGGTCCACTGAGACGTACGGACGACCGATAGAAACGTCACACGCAGCTTCCTTGAGGATCACCTCGAGGACACACCGCGAGTCGATGATTTGGTCGCCGTGTCAACACACTCTCGCGCTTGCTAGTCCCTCTCTCAGCCTGTGTTCCATAAAATTGATCACTGCACTTCACAGACGAAGAAAGTCTCGAAGCTGCAGGGACTGTCGTTCCATTTGAGTCCTTTGCCATCTCTGTTCCACAGCTCCAGACAGTGCTCCTCCTCGCCGTTCTCGTATCTGAAGTGCGAGAAATACTATTATATGTGGAATTCGCGCGACGAGTTACTTTTTTCGTCGAACAAAAAAACTAACAAAATATAATTCGTTTAATGACATAGGTAATATTTAAAATCTCGCTTTCCTTGCCGATAAGAAATAAACTACCGTTCGCTCGTCAGGAAGCAAGCTATAACACCGCATTACCCTACCCGATTTATGTCAATCATATCGCAACTGAACGGCAGGCAAATTGGCGCGATCGATATCAGAAGGAATGTAAATTGTTCGCAAGAGATATATATCGCTCCTGTAAGGCACCCTTACCGGAAATTGTTCGGTTCGCCGACGTTCCAGTTCTCGAACGTGATCGGCCTGCCGTTCGCCATCCAGAAGAAAGTTCCCTCCTCGGCCTGGTCTGTGCCGGAAGTCCAAAAGTGCTCGTGACCGAGGCCAAAGTCCTTGATATGCTTCTCGAGTCTGTCGTTCTCCTCTTGCGAGGCTATACTTGCCAGATGCATCCCGTGATAACGACAATATTGAGAGGCTCTGTACCAGTTAGCCTAAGACAGAGAGAAGGTTTGGTAATGGTTCACCCTGACATTGCTCAACGTCGAAATCTAGACAGGACGTTTTTCAAGAACTGTATAGAGTTTCCTGAAGACGGTTAGATTCAAATCCGAAAATTATCTTCAGAAATTTTTTATAACATACGAAAGCATCGAACATCACATGCATAGAACTTGAAATTTTATTTATTATAATAGCTCACAACAAAGACGTATCACGATTTACACATTAAGTGTAAAAAGTAATATGTACGTATAGTGTGAAATATTATGTGTGATAACAACATAGTGTGTAAATAATGTACGAGAAATATACGATGTTAAACAATAGATCACAAATAGCCTCAAACAATGATTATGCGGAAGGGAGATTATGCAAGAGAGATGTGTTACAATTTAAACTGTTAAACACCACAACGATAATTATAGCAAAGAGAAACGTTTGAACTGTTGGCACATTACGTGTAAGTAAATTATGGAATACGCATAACCAGTAACCTTAATATTCACGTGTAACACGTGTGGGTTCGTCATTGATTACAACAGATTGATTAGCATTAATAACTGACAACACATTGTACGTAGGGCGCACATTAATATTCACACTAAGGTTACATATAATCGCCATTCTGCTATCGATTTCGGGAGATCATATTCGAGAACACGTTTGGAATATTACTGTCGCGTAATGGAGCCTGTGTTCACAACGTGTCAATAATCCAAACTATTATGCAGCACGAGTTATTACTTGAAAATCGCGAACGTGGCGAGCGAAATGTTCAAGTGAATGAAATTTGCTTTATCTCGAACTCTCGGAATTTGCATTGTTAAATGAAAATGTTTCGAGACACAACAACTAGTGTCTTGAAATACAATTCCGAATGTAAAAATTCCTGTGCCATTAATAAATTTTTTCTATATCAATATCGTGGTACACGTTGTAAAAAAGATTATTAAGAGTAACGCAAACGAGAGATCGTTGCTTTCGCTACGATTTTAAACGGAAATTTTCACGAAAAGTTTGAAAAATATTGAACGCGTTTTTGAATTTCGGTTTAAGCTACTTCAGTGAAAATACTCTTGGCACAGGTACGTATGTACGTGTATCGCGTAAAATGTGTACATCTGTAAATATTGTATATATCTGAAAATATTGTACATATTTTGTCCTCATCCAAATTATTAATTTGATGCAAAATTCATCTCGAGCCATTTTATAACAATACAAATATTTTCGCCGATATCTTGCGCGTAACGTTATATTTTACGCACTTTGGAGAAATCCAACGAAAATACGAGGCGAATTCATACAATATTTTGATATTTCGATATTATATACGGCATTACGTGTCGACGTATCGGCTACGCGTGTGTATGTTTGTGTGTGTGTGTGTGTGTGTGTGTGTGTGTGTGTGTGTGTGTGTGTGTAACTTTGGTCATTCGTGCTGCAGTACCGTGCTTTTTACGACCGTTATAGAACCCGCGACGGGTTCGTCGGCAATAGTCTTTTACGATCGTTAAAAACTTTCTGACAGCACGGTGCTGTATCGTCGCGCACACGCTTTAGCTACCTGTTTAAGCGCGAAGCTGCCTCCGCGGTTATCACACATTGCGCACGTATTGGGTATCCGCTTCTAAATATTTATGACGTTCTTGATAGCACGTTTCTCGTCGCGATAACGCGGTTTAATCGCAAAATCAGGAGACTACGGGGATGGAAAGTCACACAGAGAATGTAGCTCGCGCGCGTGCGGCCACGCGAATATTCGTGCGGTCTTCAAAGCTTCTTATCTGCATAATTAAAACGCATATAATACGCGCGTTCACCGAGAAACTGGATTATCCGCTTGGAATTCCGGTGAGAACAACAATACGGCTGTTGTGAAACGTTTATGCAGCAAACTACGTCGCACTTGAGCTTGAGCACACAGAGCTCCACGACCTTTGATACAGTTACTATATTTTGATAACTCGGCGCGCGACGTCGCCTTCAGTAAAATATCACGATGACAGAGAGAATGCGTTAGTTAAATTGATATTAAATAATTATGATATTGTGTTAAAACGTAGCTTCTTCGCATTTAGCCGCGCGAAAACACATTTATTAAAAAAAAAAAAAAAAAAAAATGATGACGAATTTTATTTTCTCGGCGCTCTTTCGGCTATCTGACTGAAAGAATGTGCACGGAGGCAGAAGAAGGAACGCGAAGGACGCGAAAAATTGCGTGTATCCCGCCGGGAATGCAAATAAAGCGTAATAAATAGAGCGCCGTCGCGATTGCATGCTTGTTTTCTCTTTCTTTCTCTCCGCACAGCGTTCTCCAGATCGGCACGAAACCGTCGTTACTCGTGCACGACGGGTTCGTTTAAGTTCTGCTCGTGTTCCCTAAACGAAACAGCAATCGTACGTGACGATCGCTGACAAGTTATTGGCTTTTTTCAGTGCCCTTTTCCCTCACTTCCGTTTAAATACTCTTTCAGGTCTAAGAAAAAAAAAACGAAATGCAAATGAAAATCGGAGAAGTAATAAACAAAACACTGAAAAAAAGATGTATTTTGCAAAGCCGGTCGATACATTTGCGTTTCCTGACGAGAGAGTCAATCAAGATTTGATTTCTCCGTCTAATTGCAAAGGTAAAGACGGTAATGTCGCGCGAAGACTTAGCACAGCTTGGAATTACAATCGGATACCGGCCACTTTGATCGGTCAACTGGTATTCCGTGCACAATGCAATATCCCGAGATCAATACACCTTGCTCTAAACACACGCCTGAGCGACGCGTTTCATTGCGAGCGCTATGCATATCAAGTACCGCGAATTAATTAGCGCGCGAGAACAAGTGGCACGACCCAGAAACTTGACTTTCACCCCGCGATCCGTCTCCTTTCCTAAGTTAAATAAGTTCTTCGACGAGGAACGTGGGAGACACAACATCCTCCGATCGCCATTCAGAACCCCGAAATTCGTCGTTTCCCTCGTCTCAATTCACGGAAAGTCGGTCACCGCCCAAGTGGGGTTGTTTTGCAAGGTCTCGATTAACGACCAGAGCGCCCACAACCATTATTTGCTTGCGAAATAAAGAGGGTCCTCGTCGTGATCCGATTAAAGGAAACGGTCAAGAGGAAAGAAGAGAAAAAGAGAGAGAGAGAGAGAGAGAGAGAGATGCCACTTTCGTTGCGAAAAGCTCGCTTGAACAAGCGCCTTTACGTCACGTCCACCCACCAGCAGCGGAGCGCACGGCGAAGCTGCTCCGGATTCGCAATGGCGGTGGAATTGCGAAATCTGTGTTAATAGCGCGTGAGTCAATAAAAGCGCCTGGGTTAGCCTGGGAAAGCGTAATAAGGGCAGGTCTAATCGATACGATTGTGTTCGCGGCACGGACGAACACGTGTTACAGACACGTCAGAGCCAGGAATGTCGCTCTTGAAAGAGATCGAGCTCGCATGAGATCAGCATCGCCCTGTGAAATCGTCGTGATTTATGCATTCCGCGTTCGACGATTGCAAAATTCTAGCAGAGAATTAATTCGCGTTTATGAATTTATTTAATTACGTACGTTGAACCTCAAAATTCTCGTTTCTTTTTTAAACTTGTAGCGATTAACGCTTTGATAACTCGTATGTGAAAAACAGTTTACAAACACTCGGTTTTCTAAAGAATATATTAAATAGGAAAATGTATTGTGTTGTGGTCTAAATTCAATGCTGATACAAAAGTTTCATACGATTATACGTGTGATAACGCAGCTTTCGTTAGAAAACCATTCTTCTTTGCGCGTCAAGCAATGCATTTCTTTGTGGCATATTTCATCCACTTTCTCTTATCAGACGAGCTTCTTTGCCCCAAGCAACACTGTTCTTATCCGAAAAGATCCTCACCACGCTGATTCTCTGTGCATTCGATGCACCGTAAAACCGTCCGTGGCGGCAAAGCCACGGGAAAGTTACGAGCTCGGAAATAATTTGATAAAGTCCGAGACCCAGGTCGGGTCGACAGTTCGGTCAGATAAATCAGCGTAACTGGCAAGAGCGATACCTTGAAGAAGATCCCCAGGTAGTATCTCTTCTCGCCCAGTTTCAGCAAAGGCATCGTCCATCTTGAGGTCGCCAAGTTGTTGCTGTGTTCGTCCACGCAGTTTGGACAATCGTCTGCAGAGAAAATGGAAAAGCTATTAATACTGATACCGCGATGTGTTTAAGTGAAACGGATGACAAAAGAGGGAAAGAAAGTGCGTCTACATATGTCGCACCGTTTCTTATTTAGTAGATAATGTAATCAATTCTCAACTGATTACACATTTGAAACAAGAGATGTAGGATCTAACAGAAAATGCATCTTCTTGTCAAATAAATGCCAGTTGAAATCTAGTAAGTAATTATAATGATAATAAATTATTTATGTTAGTAATAAATGGTAATTAATTATTAATAATTTAATAATAATAAATATTTGGTGTAACGGTAATAAATTGTTATATTAGTAATAACGTGGAAATAAGAGAGAAAAAAAATATTAATATTAAAAGTAAAATAATTTTTATTATAATTTATATTAATAGAGAATATATTGAAATGTCAACGGCGTTTAATTATTTCTTATTAAAATTTGTGGTTAGATAACATTTTTAAACGGCAACAATTATCCAAGTTAGCGTAACGGAAATTTGTCCGCATTGGTCGAGTCCGCGTCTAATTACGGAAAGAAACAGAAGGCACGAAGTGAAATTCTATGGCGTTCTTTTTCCCTTTAACCGCTACTATAGTATCTTTTTAATCGACGGCGTGTAATCGGTTTCTCCAACCACGTGCTTACTAGGAAAACCGCAATTGCATCGGGCGACCGAGGACTTCTGCAGTTCTTGCAATTACACAACGCGGAAGAAATAAAAACGTGTGTGTTTTTACGTACATACGTTGCCTCGTTTGTGTATATATTCACGTAAACACAGCGTTGTCGATATTAAAATAAATATAAGCAATATAAGTAATATATATAAGCGTTATAAAATGTTGAGTATTTGCAGAAAATATTTGTATCAAATTATGACTTGTTTATCGTTCACGAAATGCGAGACGATCGTATTCCGCAATGCGGAAATTGTGATTGCGTTTTCTTCTTTGAGAAAGCACGACTGTGTTCGTGGACTGATGTTAGCGCGATACATATGTAGCTTGTTAAATCTATTTTGCAATGTTTTTAATATACTTGCTTTTTCTTTAAGCAATGATTTTAAGTATTAAACTTTTTCTGAAGTTTTTTGTACAAATAAATTTTATCAAAGTTGTCAATGCTATAGCAAATATATGCGTAAATTATGAAATCATAGAAGAAAGCTTTCACATACATATACGTATGTCATATACACTGATTTATTAATTCCAATTGAAAATATTACGTGAAACACGACAAAGATCCATCCATCACAATATTACGTAAAAAATGCCGCCAAACTCTTCAGTCATTTCGGTAATCTTGATCACAAATATGGATTTCAAAGATATAAATGATGCTTTATGTCTCCCACGTGACGACGACAATCGCTTTCACCATTTGAGCGCATCTTGACACATTCCAAAAATTGCTTCACGACTTAACTGCCGCGAGATGATGTGAGTCGAGATGTAAAATCTAGAACGGTAGATTTTCGTAACGACACCAGGCGAGAATAATTATTAAGAGCGATCGCGCTATGTAGATCAGTCAGATTGTGTGAGAGAGTGTGAGAATGGCGATGTTGCATCACGGGAATGCGAATCTCGGAAAGTCTGTCGATGTGAGAAGGATGTGTGTAATGCCGCGCGTGATCTCACGTGCGTTTGCTTCGCCGCACAAACGCGCTTAGGATCGTAAGAAGGATCGTTGAATTACAACGCTTACAACGAGCGGTTACGTAAACGAGTCTTGTTCCGGAGCGGCAACGTGAAATTTCGGCGACGAATTCTCTCGTCTGTTTTGCTTACGACGAGATTTCATCCGAGGACGGCGAGAGGATTTCTCGTTATCGTTACAGCGCCCGTGCATGCCCGCGTTGTCGCGCCGCTAATTGTCCGCGGTAAATGAGGAGCATCTTCGCACAAGTGGCCGCGGGAGTGGCTTTTTTCGCGCTTTTGCGCGCACGCAATGCACCACGCGACTCGCTTTTTCTCATTCGTTCTTTTAGCGCGGCATTAATCCCACTGTTGTTAGCAAAATCCGTTGTTATTTCTATCTCCGTGTGTATTTTGCGCATTGTATGTGAAAAAAGGGAATTGTAACGTTCGAGTTACTAATACGAAACGAGACATATTTGCGTTTTTTTAAATGTTTGTTCTATCTACAGAAAATAATGAAGTGATAAATTAATTTACAGTTTATTTGACTTTGTATTATTTTATTTATTATTTTATTATTGGAAAGAGTAAATAAAGGTATAATAAATCTCAGGAACGCAAATGAAAATAATGTAATTGTAGCAATATAAAATTTCATAGTAATATATATATGGTGATATAACATATAATTCAATTTTAATAATATAAAAATATTATTTATAATGGATAAAATATCGATGAATATATATACTAGAAAAAAAGAGAGAGGGAGAGAGAGAGAAAGAAAGGTTAAATAACTTATACACACACATCTGTTATGCGTGTACATCTTGAAATTATAGAATTATCTTACTTCCCTTATGTTTATTTTATAAAAGTTGTAAAATGCCTATTCATGTATATAAACTATTTATATCAAGAGACGCGGTAGCGTCTCGACGACAAGTACATAAAAATATCCGCCGAATGAGTGTCACTGTCTTGACGCTACCGTACACCTTATCCCGAGTTTTTCTTCGTTAAAATTTGAATACAAAATATCTCATCAATTATATCTCTGTTCAAAAATTTAACCTTACTTGTCTTAATAAATGTCATTACGAGCTTTCGATTGCGAGAAGTGCGAATTAAATT
>QVOA01013520.1:0-24067 GCA_014825685.1 Pseudomyrmex cubaensis
AAATAATTGAGCAAGACCGGCACATTAGCAGTCATGATATCGGTAAGCAACTGAACATTGACCACAAAACAGTTTTAAATCATTTGCAGGAAGCTGGATACAAAAAAAAAACAATATTTATTAATTAAATAGATTAATTGTTAGTTATGTTTATTAATTAAATAAATTCATTGTTAGTTACGCTGGTGTAGTAAGGAGAGAGAGAATTCTGTATATTATTAATTAATAAACTCGACGGTTAGGAATGCGCGTATATAATATTCCAACGCATTTTCCGGTGTTATTGTCCATGATACACCAAGCAGCAAACATTCTCTATCATGCGTGGTGTTTTTGTCTTGTTGAGTGATATTTCGCGTTACACCCAATTTCTATTAGCAAGCGCGCAATACAAGGAAGAAAGAACAACACACACGAGATGATCGCGATATAAGCTTTAAACTCCCCGATATTAACAATTCAAATAAATTTCTTGCATGCGCATTCCGTAATGTTCTTGATATTGTCTTCTTAACTTGAACAATTATTATCGAGAGGCCACCTCAAGCTCAAGGCCGTCCGCTAACGTCAATAACTTGCATAATTTCTATACACGTGTTTCCAAATGCCGTAGTGAAGATATCGCGCAATGTCCGCGCTTGCCGTGTGTTTCCGGATATTTCTTCGTTCTTAAGTACCGCGTTCTTAAGTAGCGCAATTACGACCGATCTCTCTTTGCTCCCCGCCAAATTGAAAACGTCAATCTGTTTTTCTACGTCGCGGGCTTAATGCAGCCGCTTGGCGCAGCGACCTTACAAATTGGCCGATATAACAATTTCTTTCTTGTCCCACCCCGCCCTCCGATATTATTATGTCAGGCGTGACAAATCTCCGTCATTCCCGAGACAAAATGCGAACACGGCACGCCCAGGTCGCCCGAGGCGTTTTATTAAATCAGTGTCTTCATCGTGAAGTCATGGCCAGCGGTTACCGGCGGGTATAGATCGAGCATGGAGCCGGAGTGAGACGGATGAGATACGGAGAACGTGTCAGGAAGGAGCTGAACGGGTTGCTTCCTTAACTGAGAGTGCCGGCGGACTCTACTAGGTGTCGAGGGCGAAGCGTTAGTCTCTCTTTGGGGGACGTCAAGTTAATGGAGTTAACTCCGACTTAAGCAGCGTCTCTACCTCCTCTGCTTACTCGCTCCCGGCTTTCGCCGTTAGAAGCGCGCACAAGCGAGGTCATATCGTTTCACGATGGAGAAAAATCGACGCTCCGCGCTCGCCTCGAGTGTTTCCGTATCGACAAGGCTAAATTGCGCAGTCGTCTTTTAGTCGAGTCTCTCATATATATATATATATTTTTTTTTTGTTTTACCCTCGCTGAGACACGTGCCACAGGGAGTAAAATTGTCCGAAAACTTTTTTATTTCTTACGTATATTGCAATAGTTCGAACAGAATTTCTTTTATTCCGGATTAATTTAAAAACAAACAAATAATAATTCTGTTCTAATAAAGACAAATAAAATTAGTAATAGGGAAATGGCCAATGTGAGGCAAAAAACCAGATCTTCGGGTCAATTAACTTCTTTATTCTCTCAATATGACAAACGTTTCGACCTCAAATTTAGATCTTCTTCGGTGTAGAGTCTGTCGGTGGCCGTCGCGCTAGTTATTATATCGCGGAAAATTTTTTCGGTATGTCATCCCCGAGACGACAGTAATGAAACATTGTGTCGGCTATGCGCAACTGATGGACTACTGAGTTCTCTTTATTCCTGTGAATTTTGAACACAGAAGAAGACCCAAATTTGGGGTCGAAACGTTTGTCGTATTGAAAGAATAAAGAAGTTAATTGACTCGAAGATGTGGTTTTTTGCCTCACATTGGCCATTTCTCTACCACTATAATATTTCAAGAGAAAGAATATTGAAAGACAAATAAAAAATTCAATTTTTCTTCTTGTTCATTAAACAGTTTATATCATACTTTAGATTTATATCATGACTTAGACTAAAACTGCATCGAAAAATTTACTACTTTGGAACAAAGAGCTGCTACTATTCTAAATTACTTAGTGCTCAAGAAGCTCCTCCGTAAAAGTTTCGCAAACTTTCTTACTACGGTGATAATAAGCTGTCAGGGATCTTACCTGCAGATAGCCGTTCTCCTTGGTCTGATGATTGAAGTGATAAAAGTATGTCTTGGCGCCGCGTCGAGCGTGGTAGAAAGCGATTCTCATGAGGGGCGCGACCGTGTGACCATCACTCAACGCCTCCATGGTCGAGTCCCTTATTATGATGGGATGGAGCACCGGCTTATCCCAGTCCGTGTACTCGTTCCGCACCGCCGAGAAGATCTCGTTCAAGTGATAGACGTAAGCGTTGCGGATGAAGGTGCGCAGAATGCGATTCCGATGATCCTCCTCGAAGCCGAACTGTATGTCGTTGGCGTTGAAGTCGAGATTCGACTCGGTTGTCGAGACACCCAGAATTAACGGCACCTTGATGAAAGCGTCGCTCGCACGCTCCATGTCCAAACCCGGATCGGGATTGTTTTGATCGACCGGCAAACCGGGTCCGATGCGGGGCACGAATCTACGAAAGATACGCGCAAAGACACACGTCGCATAAACAACGAGTATCGATGGCAATAAATCGATATAACAAGGGCGATTAAATCAATAAAGCGAGAGCTATTAAACCGTATCTAACCGATCCAACGATAATCGGATAATAATTTAGCGCGAGCGCGTGATTATCCTATACTTAGTATCGCAGCTTCATTTAAACCTCACGGTAAATATATTCTCAGCGCGAATGCGCTGCCAGGCGCCTCACGTTAATCCTACGATTAATTGCGAATAATGCAAGTTTCGATAGAGTCCCTAGAGAGTTAGTTGAAAGATTTCACGAGAGAGTTTCCAATTCTCTTCTCTTAATTGCATCTTTTTGCAAAAGCGTAAATTTTCTATGTGTACTTCTATGTGTAATTTCAAAAAAATGACAAAAATTGTTCGCGAATATTGCGTAAAAATTTTTAAAAAGTGTGTTGCGAAAGTGTTTTTACATTCACGCACAGACAAAGAAATCTTTTTAAATCGCGCGATTATTACAACGCAAGCTGCTTCAATTAAACCTGCATGTTTTAATCACGTGTTTTTGTAAAAGTAAACGTTTGATGTGCGTATATGTAATATTAATTCATGCCATTAAAAAATTGCATAAGCTTCAAAATCGTTTTTGCCGTATAAATTTTATACTGCGCGAATTTGACATTTGAGTTTATCGTAATTTATCATAAACCGTGAATTCACATAAAATTATGACAAATTTGTAAGCGCGCGGTAATTGCAGCTGCGTTTGTCAGATGTCATTTTTTAACATATCAATCATATCGCCTGAATTTTTTACGCTTCCGCGTTTTCCACTTTTCATCGAAATGCATAACTCCAATATTCAACACGATGAATATGAATCCCACGATGTACGTGCGCGATGCAAACGCGAGGCAATATTTATTACATCGACATGCTGCCATAAACAAAAAGATAAAAGAGAGATATCAATTCTATCGGTATCAATTTCAAAATATATGTATACTTGATGTCACACTTTAATTCCTTTGACAATCTTTCGAGAATGAGAAAATTATTCATTCCGAACACGTTTTTAGAACGCTCTCTAATTTCGCTCACCTAATTTCCGGAAGCTGCGCGCTCATGAGCGTCTTAAGCGGCACTCTTCGAAGACAGTCGGCGATGTCCTCCTCGCCCTCGGTCACGCATCCCAGCTGTTCGCCGATCTTCTTCCGGAGATCGTTCGGATCGTGGACCGAAGCCCAAGGACTTAGTGCCGAGCCGCTGGATAACACTACACGGTGAAATAATCCTGCCGAGAAGAACAGACGGTTGGTGCAGGATCAGGAGCGATCCGGCAACGACAACAACACACGCACGGAAGATCCCTTTGCGACGCTAAGCTCTTGTACGTATATATATCTCAAATATGCACAGCGAATACGGCAGGATATCATCAGCTTCCGGCCGATCGAGCGGAAGCGATGAGCCCGACGGGAGTTATCCCAAAACGGTTATTATCCTCGCATGGATAATTAGAGGCGGACACGTAAATATGATCGAGTTCCCTTCCTCCTCCGTGCTCGGATATTGTTTTTCGTGTGAAACGCTGAAAATCAACGTGCGCGTACATACGATTGCCAAACGATTAAAAACTCTTATGCCGCGGTTAAACAAGTCGTTACGACGCAAAGCGACTATGAGATAATTTTTCGATATCCGATCGAGTGTGAACGGAACATTTCCTAGGCAGATGTACCTAATTAACACCGAACAAGCCGATGCAACGAGCACCGATCTGATCTCGGCTTGCAACGAGTAAAGCGGGGAAAAATCACGCCGTCCGTGGAAAATTCATGCTAACTGAAAAGGACACTCTAACGGAACTTAATTAATCTCGCTTTTAATGAGCTGCAATTTTATGACGTAACGCGGTAAAATGTGTTTCTAGCGGCGCGATATTGCTGCGATATGCTCAACGATATGGCGCATCGCGTATTCCGGTTATTTCGAACCGGAAAATCATATTCCCCGGCACAAACATTTATGCTGACGCTAAAGTCGTTTATCGAACGTCACTGGTTTCTTTATGATAATCGTTGTTTCGAATGCAAACATCGCGCGCGCAACGCCCGCTCTCTCGTCCCGTGGCGATGAGAAATATTGCGCAATATGTGTCCAACATAAACATTCGTGTATCATTGATGCGCGGTACAAATATTTGTATTTTATGACTTTACGTACTCGAGAGTCGAGCGCGCGTTCCGCACGCATGTTTAATTTCTCGAAAGTAATATTCGCCCGCGCTCTCTCTCGCCCGATATAAATCGCAATCTGAGCAACACTAAGCGCGGCTACCTGGTCGTGAAATTTTTCAGCCGACGACGTTTTATTATCCACAGTTTTTTGTTAAAAACACAAAAACAAAAATGTTCAACCAAACAAACAAAGCTCATAAAACTGTCTAACATTTTTGTGTGTCAGTGTTTCTACGCGTAAAGATCGAATTCAATAATAGATCGAGCTATTCTAACAAAAGAGCTTGCGCCCGCAGCTTCCCGGACGTGAAATTCTTTCTCTTTCGTTTCATATTGTAAATATTACCATGTGAATATATATTATCATATCGAAATATTATTATTGCCCCCCCCCCCGTTGGTATTCAAGGTGCTCGTTTGCCAACTACTTAGGAAACATCACCTCATTATATTAAGTCGGTTCGCCGCGACCGAACGACAGCGGCACTATTCCAAAACAGCGATTCGCGGATGCGTTTAACGCGAAGATTCTGCTGCCAACGAGCCGTAAAACCGGGAAAGAAGTTGCGAAAGAAGCACGCGGAAGAGAGAGTACTCGTCGTAGTGTCATATGGCCGCAGTTTCATTTCCGCGCGGCAGCGGTGCACTCGCGTGTATGCGGTGACCCGAGGCTGCTCCTTCTGGCTGCTTTATCGCTATTATTATTAAGAGGTGCCGCCTGATGCGCGCCCATCCTCTCCCTGGAGCATTGCCAATGGCGCGCGATATGTCGCGTCGCTCGTACATATACCGGGTATGAGAAGGGAAATTTAAATATTATTATTACACTTTGTTCGCGGCAAATCCCAGTCTTACGTCAATTTTTTCGTTATTTTTCCTCGTCCAAAAATTTTAAAGAAAATTTTTGCGGATTTTAAATTTTTTTTGTCATGTTCATGTACTTTTTTATTCTTTGTGTTTTAAAATTACATTTCTTATCTCCGTTTTGCTCGAAGTTAAAAAAAAAAAAAAAAAAAAAATTTGACAAAGGCAAAAATTATTTGAAAAAGCAAACTGAGTCTCTGCTCTTGCTCTCCAAGAAAGAAATTAATGAAGTGCAGAGAGAAAGAAGTAATTGAATAGAACGATATTACATTTAAGTAAAGAACGTCACGTCTGTATAGAGATTTAATATGATCGGTGATCATCATCATCAATATCGTACTAAAATTATCTCTATAATTCACTGGACGAAGTGTTTGCGTTTTCTCGCTGATCATTCTGTGTAACTGATAGCGGGCCTGATGGTCGGCCAATTACCCCGATCGTGGCCATCCTCGTACCAGATACGACGCGGAACGTCCATTTTGCCTCGTTCGATGTCGATCGCGCTTGTATCGTGCTGTTGATGATAGACATCGGATGCGTTCCTTCCTTTATTTCTGTCGGGCACGTTCATGCGAGAATCATGGCAACGAAGGACTCGATTTATTCGCTTCGATAGCATCGCATTGCCTCACCTCTGTTTCCTCCTCCGTGTCACAGATTGACTATCGCACGATTCGATACGTGTACTGATATCCGCGACGAAGACTTCCATTGATCGTGTAGCTTTCTACTATATCCGCGCAATTTATTGGTGTTGTTGGATTTGAGAAAGAAAAGAAAGACAAAAATAAAATCAGCGCAATATAATTTCGCAATATAAATTCTAAATTAATTGAGAATGGAAAATCTGAATATCTCATATACGCGATGCAAATCTGGCATCCTAAAGAGATTTAAGAATTGAAAATTTCAATTCAAAAATAATGTGTAAGTATTTACACGCTCTTAAAATATAAATATATTTAAATATATTTATTCACATCCAGCGATCGACTTTTGTCACCTGTAAAAAATTTCATTACTAGTTTTAAAAATAAAATTATATACATATACTATATATTAAATTTCTCGAAGACGCGCTTTTTCTCTTCACGCGCGTTCTCCTTATTTTTTTAATAGATACTTATTTGACGTCAGGTAAACCAAATTGCGCTCGCAGCAGCTGCCAAAATAAGCGACTCGCCGTCTCTTTCGCTTCCTTTCCTCACCTCGCAATTACTCCATTTTTCACTAAGCGATCCGGCGCGACTATTACAGCTTGTACTTTGGAAACGCGTATTAATAAATGTTGCAGGAAGAAATACGGATCGCCATTTCTACAAGTGTCGAGACACAGTCAGCGACCACCGGCGTGCCTTCCATCCCAGAGACGACATTAGTGTCGCCAGGGTTAACGCCCTTAAACTGTCACGTTAAACCGCGATATTTCACCCGGTACTCTGCCTGGCCCCCCTTTCCTCTCCCCCTCCCCCAACCTCTGTGCACTCGCTCCCGTCGTTTCGCAACTAGCCTCGTTCCGCCGGCCAGCTACCATAATTTCTCCACAATGTCATGTCCATGATACGTGGATGTCGCGTCGTGTCGATGAAATTTCGGCGACGGCATCGAGGGGGAACCACCAACTAGCCCTCTACTTGGCAGCTATTCGGTCTCCTTGACGATCTCATCAACTAACCAGAGCGCGATCATCGACTCGCAGCAACTCGACGCTGCGTTTGGCTAAAAACGACGAGATCGGTAAATTGACGATGTCCTCGATGAAAAGAATAATAACGGTCTCTCATCTGCGGACAGGACGCGATAAAGAGAAATAAGATAGAAGGAAAAAGATGCGCGCGTGAAGGCGAGACGGGGGAGGGCCGCGCGCGGAAATTGTATACTTTTCGTTAGCGAAGCGGCGAAAGATTAAAGGCAAACAAGAAACAGCGGCGCGTGACGGCGGTAATCAGGCCGGCTTACGGTTACGGGGATGGATTTTCCCAGGGCGAGCGCTGGGCATCGAGTGGTTGGCTGGTTGGTTGGCTGGAGCTGATCGTCGTTCAGGAACGCGGTATACCACACCGGTGACCAATCGAGACCTCTCAATGGTCTGTAATGTGCACGTCCGGGATCGTCTGTACTATACGTACGACTTTAACTCGGATTTTTCTCGGATTTCGCCCATCGAGCCGAATTCTCGTCGGGATTTGGAAAAATTCCGCGCCGATTGTGAAGAAGGGAGAGTTAAATCCAGTTAGATAAATTTGACGAGTCCGCCGCGCGGTATCAAAGGTATCACGGATATGTTCCGCTCATTTTTATGAAAAAAAAAAAAAAAAAAAAAAAAAAAAAAAAAAAAAAGATAGGGTTTTGTGTGTGCGAGATATACCGTTCCAGAGCAGAATTTGAAGATATGAATAATTTTTTTTTTGTTTCGAGAGTTAGATTTTCCAGCGTTCGTTAAATGTAATACAAAATAACGGATTAAAAAAATGATATATTTGATCGAAAGTTTTTATTCGAGACAATTTGTTCGTCGACATTTGAAATAGATTGACGTTTATCATAATAATAGTCGAGTGATGTATTCGCGGATAATTGTTGCTGATATAATCTTTTAGAAAAACATTAAAACCGTATTTATCTTCGAGAAACGGAGGGTTAACTCATAAAACGTCGTGAAAAATTTTGTCATAAAAACATTTTTCTTTTCGAGAGGGAAGAAATATGAAAATATTTAATTTTCCTAGAGAAAAAGCAAAGCATCTCCGGTTGCGCCAGTTGTGCGGCATGAATTTTCATCCAATCCACACACAAAGAGAATTTTATTTAGATGACGCGCAAATTATACTTTGAAAGGAAGCGAAGCAATATGGCAGTTCTAATTTATTTGCTTCGTTCTTCACGCCCTACGAGCAGCGGTCTGTGAAACGGAATGTCCGTCTACTTACTTCGCGACCTTTCTTTAAGATCGTCGTCGTATCCTTATCATGCATATTCTCTCTCTCTCTCTCTCTCACTTCCCCTTGTGATAACCGACATTCAGCATGTAAATTACTTTGCGCGTCTCGTGAAAATTCTATGAACACGTACAGACCTTCGAGAACGTAATACTGATTAAATTAAGTTTAAACATGTAAGCATGAGGACTCTTGTCGTGCTCGGAAACAGATTGCGCAATATATTTCAGCCATCGATCAATTCTGCTTTTTATTAAAATTTTAGTATTTATAATTTAAAATTTATCGTATCAAATCATATAAAAAGTGATCAGACTGTTTTTAAAAGAGCAAAGTTAAATAAAGTTTGTAAGTAACAGTTTATTGCCTTGAGCATATATAACAGAACATTGTACGTTTGAAAGTCGAATAAGACGTAATGTTTTATACGCGGGTTACTAATTCAATAACTCTCCAGAAAAATTGTTTAATAGTGCTGCAATTGAAATTGTATACGTTAGCAGCCTATCAAAAAACGATTTTACCGATCATGGAGATGATGGAGTAACACGCCGAAATCAATTCCGCATCCGTGCGATCGTACGTGGGACCAATAACGACGTGGTTCTCGAAAATCCGGGAATGGTCTCTATTTCTTCGTTTTTTTTTTTTTTTTTAACGTCACCGAGGCGTTTCTCTCTCCCAGTTATTTTTGTCGGTAACGAACTGCAAAATAGAACGAAGGGGATGTGCCGTGCGTAACGGAAGACGGAGGTGGAAACGTTGTTTGGAAGCTATTTTTATGACTTATTGTTATGTGTTGTATTCCATGGGCGCTTGGCTCTTGCCACGCTACACTCTCACGAAACTCGAATCTCGCGATATACGTGTCTCTTTCTTTGTCTCTTTCTCTAATCTCCGTAGAAATATATTAATACTAAAAACAACTTTTTTTTTAATACTAAAAAACTTTGTAGTTACATTTTAGAAACTTAACGTACGTTCGATGACCTTAAAAGAAAAAACAAAAAAAAACATCTCCAATTATTTTGCATAAGAATTTATAAATTGTACAGTTCATCGGATTCTTCTTTGTATTTATATCTGATAAAGCTTGTAATTCTTCGTGTCAATTCTCCCTCACGAGAGATATCGTCGGAAAATAAAATATATCTCGTTGGGCGGGGGGCGCATCTTCCTTTCGCGCAAACACATCATCCAGAACGGTATGATGATACTCGAGTTGCCGTGAGATAACCGTGAAACGTCTTATATACGTTTCGAGGTGCAGCGAATCAGACAATTGCCGGGAATCATACTCGGTTGCCTCCTTGATTACTCACGAAGCCATTCACTCGTATCTCTGGTTCGTGAGGACCGTCAAACTATCGGAGAAACGGACGTAGGTAGAGAGAGAAGTAGCTCCAGAAGAAGCGTCGGGGTGTATCTCGAAGTCCAAGGGTCGGAGAATCTATACAAGCGCACACTATAGAGACGCGAGCGCGTGCAAGAGAAGACATTTCGAGACGTGCTGTTTTCCCGCTCGGGTCTTCGCCCATAAAAAATTACAGCGAGAGGAAAAACGATAAATCGAGATTGTCTTCTCCGCGCGCTATAAGCTTATTTTTCTCGTCTCTATCCGAGCGATGATACGTAACGTCGACAGTATTCTCGGAATTGAGAAAGGAGTAAAGAGAAGCCGCGTGTTTTGGGTCCACCTCTGGGATAGCCAGAAGCTGACTTTCTGAATTACACGAGAGATCGATGTAATACGAAACGTTTATGTCTGACGGCGGAACGGTTGGAATTGGTGGTAGAGCCGCGCGGGGTCTTCATTTATCATCGGACATCGAAATTCCGCCGTCGAAGGCAGACAGCAGCAGCGGTAGCGGCAACGACGACGGCGGAAAAGCAATCGTATACTTTCGACAGTTGGTTCGATATATCGAGGAGAGAAGCGAACCAAAGCGTTTTGCAACTTTTTTACACAACGCCAGACAAAGCCATTAGCGATCTCCTCCCGTGTAATCGTATCGAGCGCAACAAAATACACATTGGGCAAAAAGAAAATTGCGCATTAGCGAATACTCGCTACAAAAAATCGATTTTGTGTGTGGTTTTAGCGCTGCAACTTAATCCAAAACTTTATTACATACCATGCGCTGTGTTTAATCACCGAACGCACACCACGAACGATGTGGATATCGCATATCTCCCGCATGTGATCTGCACACAGGTGTATCACAATGTATAGAAGTCTATTAATATTTTCGCAGCGGCCGGCCGGCAACTCTCATCGACACTTCTCCATTCATTTCCACTCAGTCCTCTGTTAACTTTGCACGGTCTAACATCCCAGACCGACCGCCTCCGCTCGTGCTATTTTATTGAAATATTAAGCTGCCACGTGCATCTATGTGCATCTACTAAGCCAACGCCTCAACGTTTGTCAAAATAACACCAAAAATCCTGTTGGAAAATCTTCTATTGCGTTTTAACGATCACTGCTCAAATGGTCAGTCAAGGTCTTGAAACAAATGTTTCAAAAACAATTTCTGGAATATATGTACATATTTATAATATTTATATATGCAAAACACGTTACATATAAACATTTGAACATTTTTTTCCTAACGGATTACAACTCGATATATTCTCGTTGCCGTTTTGTTCATATATAGCTTCGTTGTGCGCGTTTCCTTTTCCTCCGAGAGAGTATCCTGCCGCTACCTGCATCTCTGACCAGTGGCAAAAAGTGCAAAATCGCACCTGGTCTCGCGAAAACCACCGGCGGCAGCGTCGACGTTCGGAATCGAAGGAGCGGAAAGTGTGCGGCGAGGGAAAAAACCGACGATCACGGCGTCCGGGACGCCGAAGAAAAGCGGTTTTCCTCAGGGCTTTTCTGCCCCTCTGGCTTTCCCGTTCTGAAACCGGGGCTGAGTCTCGAGAGAAAGGACGGCGTACGGAAGGAATGCACAACTGAGAGCGATGCTCTCTCCTCGAGATGTAAACTGTTTGCGTTGCTTCCGGTACAACCGGAGGTCCGGGAAATAGCCAGACGTTAGAGTGAATCCGGCCGAAAGGAACCCTCTCTCTCTCTTTCTCTCTCTTCCTCTCTCTCTCTTCCTGACACATTACTTGTCCTTCGTGTTCTCTTCTTAGCGTTTCGTTCTGCCTGTCTGAGCGGCTATTTACGCTTCTGACTTTTCCTATTGACGCACGAGCGCAATTGACGATGACACTATTTTTCAAGAATTCGCGTTTCTCAAGAAATTCTTCAAAGAAACGAGTACAGTTCTTCAACGCTATATGATTAATTTGTAAACATCAATATTTAAGTTATACAACATTTTCTTACGTTTAAGTATTTTAAAAATTTTATATTGTATATGTAAAAATAACTTATTTTTATTTAAATAAGTAGCTATTTTTAGAATAAAAACTATAAAATATTATGTGTGTGTGTGTGTGTGTATATATGAGGCATTCTTTGTCAAACGAACACCCCATGCTCCCCATGCTCCAAAAATTATGTGGCTAAAAAACTTTGTATAAGACTGCAAAATTTAGGTAAAATCATGCACTTTTAAATACAATGTGGCATTTTTCAAAATATAAAATGGCTGATCCAATATGGTAGCAAGACCAACGACTCTTAGAGAAAAGAAAAAGAAGAAATGTCTGTTGAAAGTATTGGAGATTAAATTTTCTGTACCAGAAATAACTCAAGTCTGCTAATCTTTGAATAAGTCTGGCAAAATAACAAGTTTTTAGTTACTAAGACAAGAGTTGTTGGTCTGATAGCCGTCATATTGGATCAGCCATTTTATATTTTGAAAAACACCACATTGTATCTAAAAGTACATGTTTTTATCTAAATTTTGCGAACTTGGACGAATTTTTCGAGCCACATAATTTTTGGGGAGTATGGAATGTCTGTTTGACAAAAAATGCCTTATAAGGCCTTATGGCCGCTATATTGAGTCAGTCATTTTATATTTTAAAAAACGCCACATTGTATCTAAAAGTACATGTTTTTATCTAAATTTTGCGAACTTGGACGAATTTTTTGAGCTACATAATTTTTGGGGAGCATGAAGTGTCCGTTTGACAGAGAATGCCTCATATATATATATATATTATATATACGTATATAAGATAAAGACGTTAGAAAGATATACTAAAGATGTTTTACGCTTTTTTTGAAGCAATCATTAATATATACAAGCAGTGACTGATAGATCTTTCTACGACGAATATAAACGTATGATATTTCTTCAAAATATATATTATCAAGACTGATTACGATATATATTATCGAGAGAGATTACGATTCAAGCAGATAAATTTAGAACGAGAGATATTGACCGTTGATTATACGAAGAGCATATTGGTATCAGAACAATGTGCCATGCAAGTACTGTTAGTCATAATTTGCCTGATTGGCGCGGAATTAGCATCCAACTATATCACACCGTAATCGCATTCGCGCGTAGATTTATCGTGCGACGATGTATTTACGACGCTTTTAGCGTTTCCCCGCTTTTGTTCCCCCCGCGGCTGCGACGTATATCCCGAGGTCCATGCATTTTTATTATTGCACAATTTTGTACCGCGCCCGCCGCTTGAGCAGCTCCTGCGGGGGAGATATTCTCCGCGCCACCTCTAAAGGACAAAAGCCCGGGGAAGCGTTCAATTTCAGCTGGTGTTGTCCGGCGACGATAAAAAAAAAAAAAAAAAAAAAGGAGTCCTGCAATTTGTCATCCCGTGCACGGATCAATGGGTGATGTTTTTTTGAGAGGACGGACCAACCCTTCAGTGGTTGTCTCCTCCACGAGAGACTTTTGCCAACTAATCTCCGGACAATTAATCTACCGAAAGTCCTGCAAATAACGTCTCTACCTCGCTCCTATCTGAGAGGAACCCTTCCTCTATTTCACTGAACAATTTTCGGCAGTATTATCCACCCCGATATATGGACGGATTCAAAATAATCGCATAACTTTTCTCCGCTCGATCATTTGAATTTCACGTATGCAATATTTTTCCCGACATTATAAATAATAAATTATTTTTCATTGTGTTTTTTTCTGTTTTTTTTTGTTTTGTTATCGCAGTTAAACAACTGCGTTATGCTATATGCGGTGTTCATGCAAATGTTGGATAAGATATTAGACAGGCAAATATTTCCGCTGCTCTCAACACTCGTGGTGTTTATATCCCGCGATCGAATTGATTTATTTTATATATTACCACGGTTCATCGTGGCGCGAGAATGACCGATAAACTGTTAAGCCTGGTACAATAGTGGCATTAAGCTGTCAACGGGAGGTTGGATAGCCGTACTGAAAGGAACGAAAGCAATATAGCCTGGCGAAGGTATCCATCGATCGGTCGAAATTGAGCGAGACGTGAAAAAGACAAATGCTCTTTTCCGTATCGCAAAATACGTATACGTAAATTGCGAGCATCAGTTTCTCTTTTGCTTCTTTTTTTTTTTTTTTTATTTCTTTATCGAATAAATAAATTTATTATTAAAATTCTTCGTGTAAAATATACAATAGTTTTTGTTTTTGGTAATTTGTTTCCTACCTTTGCTGTAAGGCGCGAGTAACACGAAATTCACAAGCGCCGCTCCAGTGTCATGGCCCATTAGAGTCACTCGCTCTGGATCGCCGCCGAAGGCGCCGATGTTTTCACGCACCCAGCGTAGCCCCATCGTAATGTCCCTTAAAGCCAGATTCCCACCGGATCCGCTCGTTCCGTCGGGAAACGGACGAGTCCTCAAGAATCCTGGAAGAATGCCAAACCGTTCGCGATTCAACGTTCTTTCACCTCTCGTAAATTAGATAATATTGTCTCCTGCTTTATTATACCTTTCTCCTTCTTCCTTCGCAACATTCAATTAAATCTCGTGTGAATTTGCCTGACGAAAATCTTGCCATTTTACAGAACGATAAAAATAACGATTCAAAAAATAATATTTTATAAAAATAATATTCCGAATACAAAGATCTTCTAAAGGTTTTATAAAAAAAGAAATTATAGTAAGAAGTAAAAACTATGCAAGTGCGCGAAAATTTAATTTAACTTTTGTTTTCTTGACTGCAGTAATAGTTGGACGAAGAATTTAAACGTTTGTTACGCTAATAAGTCATAATTCAAAGCAGTTTGGCAAGTAAATAGATAGAATTGATATTTTCGGACTTGGTACACTCGCAGCAGAGAAGTGCATTTGTGGGTCTTCGAAATGCCAATATTGACTTAAGTATGTAAATAGTTTCTATGGACTATCTCTCTAGCTCGAAATATATACAGCTAAGTATAAAGGTAATGATATATCTAGAATTATATACAAGGTATGTATATATAATATATATATATATATATAATATATTACATACTCATTGGAAATGAAAAAATTTCTATACTAACCAATAAGAAACGATTATACATAAATTTAATTAGTATATTATTAACATTGTATATATTTAAATTTAATACCAATATTCAACCAATTATATATATAATATGTATATGTGTGTGTATATATATATATATATATGTATACATATATATGTATAAAAGTAATATAAGTATACAAAAACCGTAGATTTTGTATTAATCGCTGATGACAGTATTTTCATATCAGAAAAGCATGAGAGAGAGAGATAGTATTTTATTTGAAAAATAAAAAAATAAAAAAAAACGTCAATATTTGTAACAAATAAACAGATATTTTGATACGCACAAGCTTTTATTTTTACAAATTAATGCAAAATAACATGTATTTCTGAATTTTGAAAATGGCTAAAACAAAACAAAGTGAAAATTATTAAAAAAATGATAAAACATTATAAACTAGAATCTGTAAATTACGGCATAAAATAAGACAAACGCCATCTACTTGGAATTTCTTTATCCGCGATCGTGGAATGTTACGTCAAAGGGTTTGCTTAATGAAAATGCTTTCGGGCATGCGGGATAGCTGATTAAAGCAGCGGCATGTACCTAAAATGCCAAGACGATAGTTGAGAGTGATCACTATGACGTGGCCGGCGCTCGCCAAAACCGATCCGTCGTACAAGTTACCCGATCCCCACTCGAAACTTTCACCGTGCACGTACACCATCACCGCGTACGGCGCCTCCAGTCCTCGAGATCCTGAAAGCAGCAACCGGCAGCGGTGTGGTACCTCCGCTCCGCTCTTCCATTTTCTTCCGCGAGTAAACCTCTTATCCGTATAAACCTTTCATTGACAGATCCAGCTTTCTCGTAATACCGCACGACATTATCGCTTACCGTGCATTATGTTTTCTCGCTTTTATTCTTCGAAAACGACAGCCGCAAAACAGCTGGATTACGTCTGGCGAATTTCAATCATTTCAACGTTTTGCGTCTATATTTATAGATGTATATTTTAATTTTCACAAATTTCAATTTAATCATTTTGCATTTTTGAATGCAAGTTTTTAAATTAGACTTTTAAAAATATATAGACTTTTTCCGTTTCACTCTCCTCTCTCTCTCTAAAAAAAAAATTTTAACGGCTTCGTAAATATCAATTAAAATCATGTAATTAGTTACTTTTGCTACTTGTGCAATTAAGACGATTGATAGAATGAAATGCAATTTGCGTTAAGAATTCCAAAGCCTAGAGTGCAAGCGAGAAAGAGAGCGAGAGAGGTCACGCTCTCGAATCGTCGCCGGAGACATGCAATCGTCGCATCGCGATTCGTCGCACGTAACTGCAGCTTCGGGCGGAAAACCACATGGGCGCGTCAAAGGCACTAATTCGCTCCCGAAGAAGACGGATGCAACGGTGCGCTTTTATTAAGTAACTTCGTTCGTCCGCGCTTGCTCGCAGCACATCGATCGACCGTCGTCGTCGGCAGTCGGAAATTTATTTACACACGTCTGCAAGTCGTACAACGCGATGTAACTTTTTACGCGTAGATTTTGTCCGAGCGTGTTATGCGAACATCGCAATGGGTTTGCGTTCAAAAAATCGGTCCGATAAAACAAATATGTTTTTTTTCTTTTAATGCGCTTGGTTTTTTACGACAAATGTAAAATTTTTACACCGAGAGCGTCGCGTAAGCTGGGATGAAGCGTGAATTAAAACGAAGAGCTTGCTTTAATAAGGCTGTAGGATTATACAGTGCTTTTATAGATGTGTGCGCGCCTCTCTCTCTCTCTCTCTCTTTTTTAAATCTGACAGCTTTTTCGTGTTTGCGAGTCTTTCGAACTTAGCGCATCTTCCTTTCTAGAAAGTCTCTGTGTGCGCAACCTTTCGTTTAGCAGAAGGATTTTTAAAATTAAAATTCGCTCTTAACAATTAATCGCCTTTAGCAAGTGGTTAATTGATAATCTGTAGACAGGCGTTTAATCTATCAGCTGTATGGCAACTAATTAACGTCTGTCTGTTACACGATTTATGCTGCACTGAATTACTCTGTCTGGCTTGATATCATCCTAAACCACTGTGCGGAGAGCACCGCTTTGCGCTGCCGAGTTACGTGCGCTCGCAATCATCGTAGTTAGCGTTAGTGATTCAATCGCGCGCCGCGATCTTACTTTGATTAGCCACTAACTCGTAAAACTCGCCCAATTAGTATCGATCATCTCAACAAGCGTACTCGACATACAGAGCTTGCTGCGAGCACGTCTCCGTCTCGATCGATAGTTGCACACGTTCTAATACAGGGCTTGCGCTTCAATTCCGCGTTCGCGCGATATTAAGCAGTCCTTACGACGATCATTAATTTGCGTTTTAATTGTCGCGCCCGTAGACGAAAGAATGTACCCCATCACGAGAGATGCAAGTAGACGACGATTTCATATCGTCGTTTTTTTTTTTGCGCGCGATAAAAATTGAAGTTCCTCAATCTAGTAGAGAGAATTCTTTGTTTCAATGGATTGCAGTTCTTTGTAACGAAAATTAGATCGAGGGTCGTTCTTTTTTCGCAACTTTCTTGCTACCGCTCTACTCTCGGTATCCTCTGTTTCCTGCAGCTCTCTCGCATAGCTCTCAGTAATTCTCAGTATCTCTTCTTTTTCTCGACCGAGGTTACAGCACAGACTTACGGACGCTCTTTACGTTGCAAATTCGCCTTTATCTTTTGTCGCGCGCGCTTTCCCCGCAGCGCGCGCGACGTAACGCATGCGGCCGCTTTCGAGCTGATACTATCCCGAATAAAGGTACTAATTACTTTAGGACTAATTACTTTGGGAAGCAACTTGTCGCCGCGTAATACTATACGGACGCATAAATTGCCACCAACTCCGATAGATGATGCAGTTGAGAATTTCGGGTGCGCTCAAATTACCGATGCCATTCCGCCTTTTAGGAACTTTACGATTAACACACGCTATTTTCCGGCGCGTTATTTTTATAGGCGCGCGATATTAATTTCACTCGCGATTCCGTCAAACGCAAATATAATCTTGAGCAAAAACTCCATTTAAATTTTATTTCCCTGCTCATATTTAACAACGCGTTTTCATTCAACCGTTAAACGTTATTAATTGTTTTTCTAACAGAGTTTTATATAAAGCTTTTGTTTGCGCTGCAAAAAACACACGTACATGTGTTTCTCGTTTCTCTCACGGGATAAAGATATATCAATCGGGAATTAATTCGAGTTGCAGTCTTTGTGCAATCATAACTGCGTCGCTTAAATTAACGATGATTAGGCGCGAAAAATAAATGAATTATGCAGGTGGTAAAAGTTGAACTTTCATTAGCTGGATGTAGAGTAGCTTTACTATCTCTTCCCGAGGAAGAAAAGACTTTCATTAAAACTTATTATCCCTTTTATTCTGTCAGAACTAAGAGACTTTATGCGAAGTACTTTAAGCGACAATAGAAAAACGTAATTTTGCATTACGTTTTTTTTTTTACGAAGTTATTTATCGTGTGACTTTGGCCTTCTTTCGCGAAAAACGTTTTCAAAGTATTGTGTTGAAGTTGATATTTGAATAAATAAATACAAATATTACGAGAAAGTGCATGTCTCTCAATGTAGTTTTGTTGGAAAAAATAATTGTAATCAATTAATTGTAATTGCGTGAACCACTTTTTTTCGCTCACCACTTCCGGGTATATACAGATTGAGAAAAAGACAATCCTCGCTCTGATTGGCCAAGAGAACGGTCATCTTCTTGAGCTGTTGATACCTGCCGGGCGGCATCTGCAATAGCGCGGCGGTGTCATTGGTGAGATCCGGATAGTTTTGCGGACAAACCGCGCCGAACGTGTCTGCCAGCTTGACACCGTTCCAGGGTATCGGCGAAATCGGAGGTCGAAATCTTAAATCGCCCACCGGAGGCGCGGCGTAAGGTATGCCACGAAATACTTCCACAGGATCTAAGTGCCGGCTGTTCAATTCCTGTAACGAGAACGACAGAACAGAAATTTATTGTCGGCGACGAGTTGGCTTTCTTCCGACGGTGTCGTTATCGATTTCGGAACTGTCCTCACAACCACACCGATGTCTATCTTCATCGGCTTTATCGATTCCTATACAGCTACAGTGTCAATGTTGCCTTTGTAAATTCAGAGCCCTCGCACAAAAAGGGTGTCTTTTTATAGAACACCTGATATTTCTAGAACGTCGAGACTTTTATATAAAAAGCTCAGGCTTTTTTTTATAAGAGGACTCAAGAGACTCAATTACGTGAAGAGACAGCTCGTGACATTTACATATAGACACGCTGATGTCTATGTATAACAATTTTATCGCATCCCTTTAGACTTTATCACGTGCTGGTTTTACCACGCCGATTCTATCGGGCGTTTGTGTGTGCGGATAGCGTTGAAATTGATAAACGTAAACTCGTGTGTCTTCTTTCCGTTATTCTTCGACGTGCGCGCTTCTAAGATACGCGCAACGCGCAACGTCTCTCAATATATCACTCTCTGTTTCTGCACACGCGGATGTGCGCGAGTGTGAAACGGAGACAGCCAGACAAGCTCTCTTCTTTCTCTCCCAAGTGCCGCACCCAATATCCATTTCATCTCCTACGCGTGCTGGAAACGGCTATGCGCGAGTGAAATCGAAAGATATACTCGGCTTGTGTGTGAAGAAGAGTTTTTTCGACACGTCGTCGCGCGACTGACTTTAAACGGACCGGTGATTTAAAACATTACGTTAGAAAAAAAAAGAATGAGGTTGATAAAAATATGAAAAAGTGATGATCGAAACACAAACAAGAATGAAAAACAGATGATAACCCAGAAAAAGTGACGCGAACTACAAAAGAGATCGGAAATATATCGCTCTGATGTGCGTGCGAAATATTCAAATCTAATCACAATCTAATCAAATATCCAATCACAAATCTCTAATTACGAGATTCATATTTTCGAGTTTATAACTATTTTACGCAGCACGATTGAGCGAAAAAATTGCTATTCAGTCGCATCTTGAAAGCAATTATGTCAGAAGGACCGATAAATCTCGTTTGCCGCGCGCCGACGTTAATTGCACCTCCGAGCGCAATTGGGAAAGGGCCGCTCATCGAAATGGCCGTGCTACGAATCGTGCTGGAAATTACAAATTTCTATTAACGTTCCGGCGTGCGTTCTTGCTGGAGAAATTGACGAAAAAATGCTAAAAGAGAGAGAAAGAGAGAGAGAGAGAGAGAGAGAGAGAGAGAGAGAGAGAGAGAGAGAGAGAGAGAGAAAGAAGAGAGAGAGAGAGAGAGAGAGAGAAAGGGAAAAAGGGAGGAAAAGAACTAAAAATGAGAGTTATTTGATTCGACACTTCCAATTGCATTAAAAGTTAAATACACGTCATGCGACTGCCGATAACAATAGGCGCTTATCGAAGCTCCCATAAAATCCCAGGGGATGATGGCGATGACGTGGGATGAAATATTAATTTTGCTGCGTGAGCTTGCAAATTTTGTGTTCTGACTGACGGTATCGTAATTGAGTCTCGGAAATAAAAATATCAAAAATATAAAACAGACGATACACACATCAGTTCTACAGAACGATAGATTTATATGTAACATAAGATTTAATAATACGATAAAATCAAAGTTGAGGAAGAGAGAGGGAAAGAGGGAGAGAGAGGAGAGAGTTTCGAAATTCCGTATATACGAGCACGTTTGTCCCGGTTCATGGTACAGCTTGTTATTTTACGATCGCACCGTTCATTTTCCTATTCCCCAGGCAAGCTATCACGTAGTTGGAAATAAATTTCCATTAAGCGCGCGAGAATTTAGCGAAATCGCAAGAAAATGGAAACACACAGACAGCGATTCGACGCGTGTATTCGACGAAAAAAAAAAAAAAAAAAAAAACTATAGATTTATCGTCGCGGCAACGCCGTGAAATCATCAGTTGCGTTTCCACATGAATTTACTCAAATTTTCTCATACTCATCTCGACACGTGACCGCACACATTAGTTCGCGCATGCTCTGTCCCCAATGTGCATAATGCAATCTGATGACGCGCACAAGAACAGCTGCTTGTGAATTAAAGCATGGACACGAGAATAATCGCGATATAAATAGACCGAGGCGAGAAAATCCGAGATATTAATCCCGACAGTGTGATCCGCTTATTCCACGCCGACAATTCCTCGTTAAACCGTTCGACGGTCGTGAAATTCATATATATACGGACTACTTTGGACTAACCCGACCGAACCGTGTTGAAATTGATGTAATTTGGAACTACAATTTTGGATTGCATTTCGCGCGTATAGCCTCGAGAAATACACGAGTTACGCAAATGACACATCTCTGACTCTTCGTTTCTTTTCCCGAAGTGGGAATAGATTTGTAGAATAGCGTATATTGACACGTATGTGTAGTTGAAATTATGTAATATCTCTCGATTCGACGCAATTGAATATAATATATTGATATTTGTTTTTTAAAAACCTGATATTTATACGTATAACGAATCTCATATTGTGTTTAAACACAATATTTAGTCTGGATAAATAATTTGCGAGCGCTTGATAATATCGCTGATTAAGAAACATAATGGTTTTCGAAATTTTACGAACGGTCACGAGAGCGCTCATTATAAAACGAACGATGTGTGCGTCTGAAATTGACAAAATTTAAATATTGAATTGGATTGTTATATTTAAACTCCGCAAAAGTATGTGTACACGAATAATTGTATACGTTTCTTTCCTAAATATATTATATGTAACGAATCCTAACCTTTGGAACGAGAGTTACACTTCGTTACGCTAATAACATTAGCGCGTCCATTAACCGTGCCAATTTGGAATAATGAAACGTCAGCACCCGCTTAAGAGGCGTACTAACATTTTAGAAAATTAGGCAATTATACTCTTAGTGCAAGTTTGATCACACACACACACACACAAAAGATTTACATTACATACATTATAATCAAGCCGTTTTAATAAACAAAGTAATTATGACATTTCTGGATTCACTTTGTTATTTCATGATATTTATCATCATGAAATAACAAGGTGAATCCAGAGTTTATTTAATATACTAGTTTATTTAACATACAAGAAATTCTGAATTTGTTTGTAAATAAAAGAATCGACGCGAAGTTGTGAAAATCAATACGGTGTTTCTAAATCGTTCGAATCCCTTCGCGATTCCAATATATCGAATGCTTTTCACTTGAAGCAATGGTCGCGCAATAATGTTATCTGCACGGTAGGTTGAGACTTATAGGTGGATTATTGCCTCTGTCTGCTCCTTTCGGACGCACTCGGCAGTGAAGGAAGAAACGTCGAGAACGATTCGTGTGCGGACTGCGTAACGGGGGTGCCCGGGGTGAATTATTATAATCTTCCGGCGAATGGAAGGAATTTTATTTCGAAATCAGTCGCCCACAGACGTGATCGTAATTCTCATTATTTGCAGAAAGCGAAAAAACTTTTCGCGTATCCGAACACGCTTGGAAAACTCGCTGATCGAGATTGAGAATCCGCCGAAAAAAAAAAAAAAAAAAAAAAAAACTCTCGAACGAGATGATTTTCGAGGAAAAATTCGCTCGGAATTAGTCGAAAACTTCGTCGCTTCAAATTGCAATTTACGACGCGCTTGTGTATACGTTCTTGATTGTAATGAAAGCGCAGCTTGATGTCGTAATTATCTTTCTCTCTCCCTGTCTCTCTCTCTTTCTATCTCCGGAAATATCTTTCCTCTTGTGAGATAAAGCAACAAAAACGATAACGCCGGGACTTTGAGGACTATCTCCGGGATAAACCGAAGAGTTTCAAGGGAGCAAAAGTGAAATCGTCCAATTTTTCTTGTTTTTTTTTTTTTTTTACCTCTTTTTCGACAGTACGAAAGAGAAGCGAGCGACGGAATAATGAGACGGGAAACTATCTCCCGAAATCTCTCTCCCGGATACAAAGTGAAATTGATGGTCCGCATTTATTGGGCGCGCGTGTAGATGGAAACACGTTGGGTGATGTTACTAGATAGTGATGTGCTGTCGATTTCATCTGCGATGCATCCCATACGAAATGGCGCTAATAAAAGGTTTACTTGCATTACATGTTTTGCGCGCGTACGAACAGAGCATTTGTAAAGTAAACAATATTAAATAAACGCACAAACATATAACGACGTACCGCGCTCTCTCTGTGTTTATTTAAAGACGGTATATTAATTGCCGCGCTTTACCTCGATTTATTATTTCGGTTATTACACGTACGCGTGTTTGCCATACGACAATTTGCATATACGTTTATCTGTTCCGCGACAATTGTCACTCTAAAGGGATTGTTTACATTTCTCACCAGAGGGATATTCATCAGGTCTCATCTCTCTCGCGTGTAGAGATGATAACAAGCGAAATAAATTTGGTTATAAATTACGGATGCAACAACGATGAGAGTTGAAGGACGGGGGCTCGGCAAGCTGAAACGAAGCAAATTAATACTACGTTTCTACGTATTTCCACGTATAATGTTTAATTGCGATAGTAGCGGGTAGGGAGTTTCGCATTAATTAGTGTCGGAAAATTATGGTTCAAGTTTTTCGCGATTATATCGCAGTAAAGCGCACAAAAAAGCGCACTACTGTTCTGCCACTTTCTTTCTCTGAATTGTATATAATATATAATCGGTATTTCAGCGCTTCTGGTGTAGGCTAAGCAGTCAAGTAGAATTGAGAATTCTTGAGCATGTAGAGAAAATAATTATTTTAACCTTCGGGGACCACACCTATTTTTTCAATCTAGAAGAACACTCTGGATCAATTTGACCCTGTCCACTTTTTGAGATGCTACAATTTAAAATGCACCTATCCGATTGGCTTGAAAAAATTTTCGGATATATTTTGAACATTTTGGAATAAGTTTATATAATTTAAACGTGTTGTTAACATTATTAACATTGTAAAAAACATGTCGCAAAAAAAAACAATTTTGTAAAAAAAAAGTTTTGAATAAAAAATCATATTTTTCTTAGTTTTCAATATTTTTGGCTAAAAATTTATATTGA
>QVOA01013522.1:0-35472 GCA_014825685.1 Pseudomyrmex cubaensis
ATGTTTTTTACAATGTTAATAATGTTAACAACACGTTTGAATTATATAGGCTTATTCCAAAATGTTCAAAATATATCCGAAAATTTTTTTAAGCCAATCTGATAGGTGCATGTTAAATGATAGCATCTCAAAAAGTGGACAGGGTCAAATTGACCCAGAGTGTTCTTCTTGATTGAAAAAATAAGTGTGTTCCCCGAAGATTAAACCCTTTTTTTCTATTCATAATAATAGCATATGATAACGTATACTGTCATCACTATGACGTTGTTCTCATCAATTAGATAGTCAAACAATAATCTGAATGTCTCATTAGATTCTTTTTTGTTGTACTTCTGGTGCTTGTTCATTGTAAATATATACATAAGCTTAGAAATAATTCTACATACATGAATATATGGTGAGATTATAGAAGGAAATTATATAAATAAAAATTTATGCTGAATTTTGACATTCCAAAGAACAAGTGCCAATTCTTAGCACAATTTACTTATTTCTGTAGAAGCATTTTAGATTTGATAAATACGACACCAAACGTCATAGGAGAAACGTTAGTTTACAGGTCTCTATAGTCGGTATCCAGTACCCTTTTAAGACGAGCGTTGAATAACGAGAGGAACAAACCGAAAGCGGAAAGAAAGCATCTCCTCCTTTTCCTCCTCCTCCTCCTCGTTACCGATCTAATCGCGTTAATGCAAGTTCAATGACGATCGCGCGACAAGAAAAGTGTTTAGCGCGTCGCGAATGGAACTCGATTGCTTTGATTTTTCACTCCGGAAAATTACCGCTCGCTTGCCATTAGGAGCTTTTCCGTTCCACTGAGGAAGAAAGCAAGAAAAGAGAGAAATACTCGATTAGCCGCGGCGATTCCGCTCCGTTTTATTCGACACCGAAATGCTTTCGACACCGAAATGCATTCTCAAATAAGAAGGAAACCTTTATTCGCGAACTTGTCTCCCGCGCGTTCATATCGAAGCAAATCGCGCGCTATCGTCGTCTCAACACTCGATTCTCGCAACCAAACGGTTGTCGGAAAAATAAACGATTTGTCGCCAACTTTCTCACATAAACCGGGAATGTATTAATCGGCTTTTTCGCTGCCGACGCTTATCGACCGGAAGCCTATTAAAATTGGCTCAGCAAACCACCGAGTCTGGAAGTAACGGCGGCGCGTTTCCGCGCCCGAGTATAAGCCCGCGGTCATTTTCAAGTCGGCTAATTAAATGTTAAGCTAATATGTACTTATACATGATATCCTTTTAATAGAACGTTTCACTAGTTAATTTAAAGTCAATTTTCTTTTAACAGAGATATTTTTTTTAATTATTCATTGCCTTGTTTCCCTCCCGTAATGCACTGGAGTTCGAAAAGTTTATTACTGGTTTTTTTCCACTCCTTCCTCTTTCCTTACTTAATTTTCTTGTCTTTTATTCTCTTTTTATTAACTTCTCTCTCTGATTCTCTCTGTCTCTCAGTGTGTGTTCCTTTGTTTCCTGCCTTTTCTTTTTTCTCCTTTTCATATTATCGCGTATTCAAAGGAGCCTTTATTTGAATTTATTTCGCGCTCATATAAGTAATCCATCGTGCGCAAAGAGCAACCCTTTCACGACGCCATTCCCCGCTCGGGGGTTTCATGCATAATGCATTTGCGCCAACGAAGGCTGGCTTACGCCACGGATAGAGCGGTATCATTGTTTGCGAATCATTGAATCGACCGAAAGCATTATCGTGTTGCGCAACACGAATGTGCGCCAGAATTTGGCCGCGAAAAATTCAGTTTCCGAGACATACATGATCGCTCTCTCGCCTTTCGAATAATTGCAATAATTGTAACGTAATTCGCACAATAGCCAACGATGCGCGAATTTGACGCACATAATGTTATTATCTTGAAAAACATTCTCACGCTAAAACGAAAATCACTTTTGTTTTGCTCAGTCCTCTTGTCTGATTATTATATCTATAATATAATCAACGAAAAGTGATGCGCGTCGCGAAGATACCGCGGGAAAATTATTGCCCGTTATGTTTCTAGTTAAATCCTTATTTTAATAATGCACGCTATTTTCAGGACCTAGAGCTTCGTAGACGAAGCAATTTTCAAAAGCAACGTCGTACAGAAGCAGCGAGCTTACGGAGACTTATTTGCAAGCAAAATTTTGTTTCTCTTCCGCAGAAAAAGTTTCATCTCACAAATAGTTAATCAAGCGGTGTGACACTTTCTGAATCTATTAGATTCGCGTCACAGTATCGTTAGATATATAAAAAAAAAAAAAAAAAACCAAACAAACAAACGTACTAGTCTCGTGCTGTGAACAAAAAACAAAGTGGTAAAAACGTGACAGCAATGTCTGTCTGTATAAATCACAGTGCGATTGTGAAACGATTCACATGACTTTATTTCGACGCGAAAAATACAGTCATGTGTAAATCAATTCAACGTTACTTTTTTTACAATATTTCTTTAATGTTTCTAACTTTGATTGACACACACACACACACACACACATATATATATATATATTTTAATATTTGTAGGATTATCGAAACTTTTGTACTTTCTGTTGTATAATATTACAAATTTAGTGATGTAAGCAGTGATTGTACATACGAAAAAAAAATAACGAGCGAAGAATACCTGTTTTTCGAAATATAACGTCCCATACAAAAGGAGAGCGTTGAGCGAAAACGTTAAGGATGAGTACTTGTTAACGAATTTATGGACTTTGCTATTGTTTCGGACCAGTTCGATAAAGTGTTTGAATTATCTATGCGTTGAACCGCGAAAATCCTTTAAGCAGCTTTGACTGGCCGATTTGCCGCAGGATGTGTGCTTCATCGACGTAGAAAATCAACAAATTTCTCACCGCACCGCATAATCGCGTATTAAACGTAAGTCCTCACTTGTGTCGATGTGTTTTAAATAAGCAGAATATTTAACGTCACGCTAAGAGAGAAAACAAAATTAATTTTAACGATTTATTCGAATTTCGAAGAAATCGAAAAATGAGAGATATCTCATGGCGATTTTGTGTTCTTCTCTGTGAATGGATCAAAAACCTCGCCGTTTATCTCGCCATTCTGTCAATCGTTGAAAGATGAATTGGCCGAAATCTGCGGTTCAAAGAAAACGCGATTGATCGCGGACACTCAATACATACACACTCGCACACACGCACAGATGCAGCTCGACGGATAGAGAAGTAAGAAAATCTCCAGTCCTTTAAATCGCGGGATGCTACTGTCCAGCGAAGGGCGATAAATCAGCTCGAAACTTTTTCCCGCGGCGGCAAGTTCTCGCGACGCGGCGGCGTGCGGATCGTCTCGATTAATCAAACGCGGCTTTATCCGCGAGCTGCGAATTGCCCATTAATATCATTCGGCTCTGGCCGTCGCGTAATGTCAAAATACACCGGCGACGCGCGCGATGCGCCAAGTAAGTTTCCTCGCCCCGTGTGAAAAATGGTCACCTTCGACTTGGGGAAAGAGCGGAAATTTGCCCGACGGTGCTACGAGTTTCCGAGATTAATCGATCAACGATATGTCATACCGCGTGTCGCCCGACCGACCGAGTGAGTGAGTGAGTTATACATTTCGCCAATATGGAAAATTTTTTTTTTTTTTTTTTTTTTTTTTCTTTGGGTTCTCGCAAATTTTCGAACTACAAGTTTAATTAATTAAACTACACTTGAAGTAAACGAACTTTTCTATTGTTTGTATCTCGGAGTCTCCGCTCGATGAGTTCTTGAAATTTATTTCCAATGGCTCAAAACTAAGATAAAGATTTATTCTCTCTTCGGTTTATACGAAACTTCGAGAAACTCTTCGGGAGATAGGACTTCCTCTTCTCTACTCCGCACTGCGACCCCTCCCCCTCCTCTTCTAATGGTTGAAATTCAATTTCTCTATTATGTCGATCAGAAGCCGTAACATCAGCGTTGCTCTCGATAAATCATCAAATCCTTTAAATTCTTTTACAGTACATTAACCGAACGTTATGAAAACGCTTAACGTAATTTCTGCGCTCTGAAAACTTACAATGCGTGACGTGAAAGCCTTCTTTTCGATATTAATGATGGTTCTTCTATAGTGCGAAAAGATATTTCAAGCGGTAACTTTTGTAATTACAGTCTGGGATAAACCACTTTGAGCGGAAAAAATCGCGAGAACAGAATGAATTTATCGTTTCTCGCCAACACGTTGGGTTTTTTTCCGCCTCATCTTTCATCGAAGTCGCGCATTTTTATACACATTCACCTTTTTTTTTTTTTTTTTTTTTTGATATTCGTTATAATGCGCGAGATGAACCTTCAGATTACTTATTCAGATGCGCAGTCTTTCTAAATTCCAAGTGTAAATGGTCGAGTTGCCAAGCGATCGGGTAAACTGCAAATTCAAACGCGAACTCGGTCACCGGGAGGATGGAATGGCACGCGATACTTGGGGAAAACTTTTCCCCGTGTTTCCGAGTCAAAGCGCTCGCGCGCGCGCGTTCTCGACAAGGAGAGAAGAATCCGGAAAGGTTCGTCCAACTTTATCCTGCCCTCCTTGCGCGCAAAACACGCATTCCGATCTCGTGTATCGTGATAGTTGGACCGAAATTTGGTAAACTTAAGCGCGCCAGGATAAAGGCTATTACGGCTTGCCTCTACGCGAGAAGAATTGATACATTCCCTGACTTCTCGCACGTGTATACTCGCGATCGATAGAACATTCTCGCGATGTTCCTCCTCCCATCTTCACCAAAGTTCAACCAATTGGTCAGATCGTCGAACGGAGAATTTTTTACTTCCCGAAAGTTTTAATTTTATGAATATTTGATACACATCTCTCCTCAGAGAGAATTACATCGAAAAGTTTCCCCAGTAAAAATTTATACAGTCTTATTTTACACACACACATGTGTGATAAGAAGGTGATGTAAAACACAAGTTTACACACAAGTTTCTATTTTTAGGACAATCTCGAATAATCTTGTTTGCTTTTGCAAATTTCGTATATAACGAATTGCATCGATAATTAATATATTTAGAACGTTGCGCACGCGCTAAAATACATTTAATATGTATATATTTAATATGTATATATTTAACATGTATTATATTTGTATATTTGACATGCATATTTACCGCAGATATATTCAAAGCGCTGCTATCTAAACTATTAGTACAGTAAACCGAGATGTAGCGTGCAGCGTCGTTTACGGGAAATTAAAGAGAAACGCGTGTCGAGAGACCGACAATTACAATAGAAGCGGAAATCGCGCGCCTTGTTTCTCCCGGCGCATAGTTACACGTTCGTTAGTTCACGCGTTCTCTTTCTTCCTCCATTTCTATCCTACTTCCATTCTCTATCTATCTCTCTCTCTCTCTCTTTCTCATTTTCTCCGCTTTTCTCCGTTTTTCTTCAATACCAGACTGTCGTGATAAATTAGCCGGCGTTCGGTTAAGCGCCATTCGTCTGCCATTCATTCGTTTATTTACAAGTCGAAATAAGCCGCCCTTTTCCTCCCTTCCCATCCTTTTTCAATTTGCTCCACTCCGTAACGTCTTTGAATCTCATCGATCACCCCCCTCGCGTTACCTGAGCATCCATCTTGTTTGCAACTTGTCCCCGAACTTGCGCTCTCACGGCATCATGTTCTACTCAGCACCTACAATCAGCCATCCAATCCGGGTGTTGCGAACTTTGATGTTCGAGCGTTCCGGGATCGAGCTTACAGACCCCCAAAAAAGGAGCTCGTGGTCCTTCGTCAAAATGGTTTCGGTGAAAACCACCCGATACGCGCTTATGTCTTTACTCTTTTTCAAGTAAAATTATTCGCAATATCACATTCGCAAATCACGCAAAATACATGCGAATAAAAATAAAGAAATAAAAACATAACTATTGTGTTAAAAAAAAATAATATAAAAACTAAATTCTAGCGGAAAGTCGAATAAGATCGATGTAATAATTTTTATCTCCGGTCGGTCTTTCGAAATATTATCGCGTAGATAAAAGTACGTGTGCGCGTATTCGTTTCACCTCGAAAATACGCAAGAAGCGCGCGCGTCACACAGAAGAAGTGAACGCGAACAGAACAGACCGGATTGAAAGGTGAAAGAAATCGTCATACGGCTGCCATATCCGGAACAAGACTGCCAGAGATGGAAGGCATACGGGATATACGTGATATGCGCACTTCTCTCATCGATCAGGAGAGACCAAGCTCGCTCTGTCCAGGAAACGGGCGAAATGGAGTACACGCGATAGTGCATAAAATACGAATATCATCCGCGTGCGACGACCTCCTCTTCCGCTCTTCCGCGCGCTCGAACGTTCGGCCGCGCGCGCCCGAAGAGCGAGAGGTATCAATCTATCAATATATTATCGGTGTATCGACATACCGGGTCGCTGCTTTGAAATATCGACACGCTCATCTTGCTTTGTTACGCCACCGCCGCGTCTCTCCGTTATTGGCCGCGTTAACGTCGCATGTTTCGTCGAGTACGACGCCCTTTCCCCAACGCGAACAGGCGCACAATGTATTAAACATAATTCGCTGCACGTCGATTCGCTGATGGATCGAAGAGCAACTCGTGTATCTTGAGAAAGTGCGCGACGAGATATATGTTCGATGATATTTCACGCGATATACATTTCTCCCGACCGACCGGGAAAAACTGAAATTTAGTTTTACCTTCGCTTCGTAAAAAGATACGTTCAGATATAATAACGCTATTTTCATACATACATGTATATATATATATATATCTTGTTTCGTGTGCTTATTGAAAATGTATGTATTACAAACGATTGAACGACACGCGATGATAAAATGTTCCATTCTCATCTGAATTCCATAGATAAATTTTCGATCTTCGCTCTCTCTCCCGTGTATTAAGATATAATTGAATATACGACCCGTCCCCCGTCGGATGTGAAAATTATCTGAGCGCTTTTCAAATATGGAATATCTGACAAAAACATAATTATTTTGTGACGCGAAATATGTTATTAATAATACGCGTTAATGTAAATGAAGTGCAAATCCGCCGAGAGATAGAGATAGAAAGAGAGAAAGAGAGAGAGAGAGAAAAAAGAGACATTTTATCATAAAGTATCACGCGCCTGTTTCCATTAAAAAAATTGTAGATTTACTCTCGCACTAATCCTTTGAAACATATACTATACATATTACATATACACTATATAATCCGTAATAACTGGAGAGTCATTCTTCGCTGAAAATATATATATAAAAAAAAATACACAGAGAAAGAGAAAGGGTGAGAGAGATTAATAATTCGAAAAAAAAAAAAATAAATTCTGCCTTTCCACACTAAAACCAAGAGATAAAAATAATTAGAGAAAATAAAATTCGATTACTTTCTGGTAAAAATATAAATTAAACATAACAGTTTGAAGAGATAAATTTTTGAAATATATTTCGAAATTACGGCAAAAACAGTTGGAAACCGTCGCACGTACATGTAGCTACGTGTTTGTGTAAGTTTTGAAACATGTGTCACTCTCGTCTACTACAACATTTCCCGATGTTGCAGATATTCGGTTCGTGGTGTCGTTTGCTGACTTTTTGCAACGGGCGGGCGAATTTCACGAGAGCAATAGCGTATATATGCCGCGCACCGTCCGAAACGTTATTACGACCGACACTTTATTCGCTCTATCGATACGGAGACGGGGAAATGTTCCGCCGAATTCCGCGAGCGCCGCGAACACGAGATGCAATTTACCGCTACGTAAGAATAACGTAGCATTTCGCGTATGCATCATGTATGTATGTATGTGTGTGTGTGTACCGCCGATCGTACATTGAGATAATTACAATACAAGCGCGTCTTTCCACTATGATAAAAAAAAAATGCTTCGCGAATCGCAATTTACACGATACGTGTCTCACATTTCGAGACACGGAGATCGCGCCCAAAACGAATCTCGCAAATTAGATCTGCTTACGCTGCCAGATAGTTAAATTCTCTTTCTCTCTCTCTCGAAAGAGAGAGAGAACATCTCTCTGTGCTCAAGAGATAATCCTTGGACAATCACGTCGAATTTAGTTCTCATTACCATACCCAACAGATATACACGAGAACGTACAAAATAACGTATATACGTTACTTCTTTCAGAGAAAGAAGTTTAAGAAAAAAGCACGCGCAAAAAAATCCGAAGACTAATTCATCCGAGATATCACGCTATTGCTCGAGATAATTAGCAAAATTGCTTTTTCAAGTGTACGCTCGAACGAGATTCCAAGTGGATGCTTCTCTTAATTAGTACAATCTCAATATTCAATTAAATTTACAATACTGTACTTGCTCCAATAATTTAAAACAAATATAAGATGCATGATGTTCGATATATACATGTTTTTAACCAAACACACATAAGCAGCTTTTCTCGTAGTATTTTCTCTCAATTACAAAATATTTACTTAATTTCTTTAATTAAAATGAGAAACAACCTTCCCCGAGAAGTGTATGAAGACACAAAGGTAGGTAGGTATTATGAAATTAACGTAATTTCTTGCTTACTACCAAGAGAGAGAGAGGGAGAGCACCTGGTCCATCGCGCTCCTTTATCCGCGCGGGACGTAATTACCGAAAGCAGCGTAGAGCCAGAGCGTGCGTTCCTTCACGTTCCCGGCAAGCGTCTATTTGTCCGGTATGCGCTATTCGGCGCACACGTGTGTGTGTACACACCCGATGATCTCTCTCACCCTGTCTCACTAGTGTGTGTACGTATACGTGTCCGTCGTATATACACGCGCGCGCGCACCCCCAACAAGTTTCGCTCAAAGGAAGACATAACTATACGTATCGCGTGTACGTCCGTACACGTCGCGGCAATCTCGTTACGCGGCTAAAACGTCTCTACCTCTCGGCGACATTCGAAGGCGACCGGGCCGAAAGCAATTTCGCTTAAACCCGCCGCCTCTCGCTCGGCGCGTCGTTCAAGGCGCTGTTCTTTTTTCCCCCTCGCTCGAATCCTCCCGCCGCACCGATGCCGGAAGAGACTTCGCCGTTTCTCTTCTGTGCGCGCCCAAATAGCGCCGCTATTCGCTAAACGCCAATGCGTCCGTGCAATAAGAAAATTCAATTGCTTCCAAAAGGGCCAATTGCGAAAAAAACTCGTCTCTTTTTTTATTCAAATATCCGTTTATTGAATTGTCGTGCGTAGATAAAGAGAAGGAGAGAGAGAGAACATCTTGTATATTGGTTTTATTTTGTTTTTAAAGTTTTAATATTACATCTATATAAAAAAAAGAGAGATAGAGAGAAAGAACGAGATGTAAAATAAATAAATTTCAGTAATTATAAATATTACGCAGCACGTATAATCCTGCTGCAAAAGTTTGTTTAGCATTTTCTCGATTTCTAATAAAGTTTGCAAATGAAACTTCTGGATGCGAGATTACTTGCGCAAATTATAAAATATTTTACATCATGTTGCATGTGCGCTGCATGCAAAAGTGTAATATGTAAGTCTCGGCAAGTTGAAACGCGCGTTCGTAATTTATGGCTCTGCACGGAGGAAGAAGTTCGAAGAGTACTAATAATCAAATAAATAAAAATATGCCCGTAATAGCTCTTTTTTTTAACGAAAACAAATTGTTTCTCGTGGAGAAACGCACGTATATATCTTCATTCTACATTATCCGCTTACTCTTGCAATAACTTATTGAATCGAATGTAATTTAGAGGAGACTATACACGATAATGAGCAATTTAACGTCAATGTACTTTTAACGATCATGTCCTTGTAACACGATCAAAAGTCTCCACATCGATCGGGTGTAATGTGTTCGAGCATGTCGGAGACACTGATGAAGACACTTAAAACCCTCTCAATAACGAAAATCCCTTTCGAACATCGATCCAGAGATACAGGATCATCCGGATCGTATTTAATTTTCCAGGTTGAATTTACCGTCATTAAAATTCTCACAAACAATTTGGAAAAAAAACCTTTCTTTGATCCCTATTACTTTTTCAGAAGCTCATTGCCCTCATTATCTTAGAATAACGTTTATTGAGTTAAAATTATCCGAGCGATTTCTACACTCACCGTTTCCTCGTAGATTTTAATTTACAAAAAACTTTGTTTGTTATCGCAAATTCTCTCGCAAAAGCAACTTTGTTTCAACAAAGTTGCTTTTGCGAGAGAATTTAATATTCGCGAAATCTACGAAGTTTTTTCCGTATTTACACAATGTCAAAGAATATTTTATTTATATTTTACCAGTGTTATATATGCACACAGCATACATGTATAATGTAATTTTGATTTCTCTAGTGTATCTGGAAAAAAAAGATTTTAGCAGAAAGAATAGCAAGAAATTTATTTATTACACGGTCAGCAAGTAAAATAAATTTGCTAAGCCCATTGAAATTTTTTCCTAACAAAACGTTTTGTTGATAAAACCAAAAATTCATTAGACTCAACAATTTTTTTTTGCCGGTCATATGACAATAAAACTATTTTTCTTCCGTGTTGTAGTTTATTTGTTTACTTTAGGATCCGTTAAAGAAAACGTGTCGGCTCGTTCTGTAATGAGCGTAAATCAGGTTTAACAGCACGAAGATATTATCCCGGCGGATTGTGGAAATTGTCCCGCGCACGGTCATTTCCGTAAAGGCTTAATAACAGTATAACTGGCGTGCCCGCGACGTTTCACGTACGCTGATGGGATTATCTCGAGCGGACATTTATATTCGCGTGAGTGGGTAATTAAACGTGAATAGTAACGTCGAAATATCGGCAAGCCGACCGCGACGACGGTTATACTCTTGCCCGGCGCATTTAATTCGCTTGCTAAACTGAGCGGAACTGTGCTTTATCCACTTTGCAGTCGATAAAAATGTCATTACACTTACATTAACGCTAGGCTACGCCCAGAAAGAAACCTGCCACACTCGGATGAACGAAACATAGCCCTCGAGAGAAAGAGAGAGAGCTCCGTAGTTTATTTATAAATGTATGCACAGTGTGTCATTACACCATTTTAAATAAATAAAAACAAAATGTAAAAGATTCTCGAGAAAAATAACAAGTGTGTTTTATATGCCATATATATAGACAAAATTCTTTATATCTTCAATTACTTCTCTCTCTCTCTCTCTTTCTCTCTCTCTCGCAATATGCAACAACATATCCGGAATTGCCGCATTATTCGCACACGCAGCTTCTATTTCCAATAGATTTACATATAGATAGATTGTTTCAACATATATATTATGTAATACGTTTGTTGAAGTGTTGGTTTAGGTTCACCAAAACCCCATAACTGGTTGTTTCTCTTTTCCGTGTAATCTCGCAAACGCGAACTAGACAGACAGATCAAAAATTTCACGGGATTTTCGTTACGGAAAAGAGAGGGGAGATAGAGACGCAACTGATTTTACAATTCCCAGTTGTTCGACCCGGAACAACAAGTAACAACGAGCGCGCGTAACAATTTCCCGGCTTTGTTCGCGCGGAAAAGACGTGAAAATTTTTCTGGACTGCGACCGGCTGACTTCATTTTTACGCGGAATGTTTCGAAATTTTTTGTCGACAAAGAAAAAAGCGTGATGTAGCTGCGAGGGGGAGGGGAGGAGGGAGAGGTGAAGAAGAGAGAGGGGGCGTGAAAAAGAAAAGCTGTGTAACGAGGGCGGATTCGCTCATGTGAGTGTGCGTGTAACGGTGATTCTCGCTCTTTTTCATCGCGGCGGAAAAGAGGACGGCGGTAACGGTTCTGGCGATGTCATTTTTTCCGGTAAACCAGCGTTTCTTCCCCGAGCCGCGCGTTCCACGTGAAATATTTTCAAACGAAGAGAGCGCAATTAAAACGGCGCGTACACCGCGATACTTGATACCGAGCGCGCGCGCGCGCACACATGTACGTATACACGCACACATAAGGAACAACGTGCTTGACAACCCAAAATTATCGCACCGAGTTGCCCGGGAATAGAGAGCGTAAAGTTTTTTCATGGCCACTAATTGTAAAACTCACCCTCTCGGACTCTCCCACGTCGGATGTGTACAACAGCTTCCACAGGGCCAATTAATCTTAGGAATTGCGCTTTACCGCGTATGATCGACGACGCCTTAGCAGTCGCCTGTAACACACAACATGAATTCAACTTTTACCTCGCATACAACAACCGTGTTTATTTTTCATTAATTTTTATCAACCGCACACGCGTTAAAGTGTTTTTTTTTTTTTTTTTTTTTTTTCACGTGTTCAATCTTTTTTGAGAAATAAGTTAAAAGAGCAAAATTTCTACGCATACTACGCATTATTCTCAGTTTCGACTGACAACTGCAAGCACTCCGGGACGATGTTTCACATATGTATCTCGTCGAGCGACCGGCGCCACTATAATCGACGGAAACGTCGCCTGCGGATCGGTCGGACGTTCTGACAAGGAGTAAACTAATCGGCGAATTAGCAATACGACTCCGCTACTGCGAAGGACATGAGATAGGACGACAGGATCGGAGTTATGCGACAGCCATACGACAGTAATGGCGCTCGCAGCTGACGACGTTAATAGAAGGATTTCGGAGGGCGGGATTTACCTTCTCTCTATGTCCGTCCGTCGGACTAATTAACCTCGTTATAACGCCGGTCCGACCGACAGGACACTACGCCTGTTCCCGATGTAACGATCGTCGCACCTCCGAGCGAATCAACCGACCTGACACGAGACATCTCACTGTCCAGAGAGAGAGAGAAAGAGAGAGAGAGAGACGGAGGGGAGGGAGGGAGAGAGAGAGAGAGTGAGTTTAATTAATCTAATGAACGTCTCCGCAGCATCCTTGAATGACCGATGTAACCTGACATGACATTGGACACGCGAGATTTATCTATCGGGTGTCATTCGCCACACAATCGATTCGAGTTCTCATTAACAAAAATAATTTGAGAAAAATTTATTTAAAAACAAAGATATTGTAAGAGACCAAGAAGATCTTTGCTTGTGTTGATTTTGCACCTACGTTTATTTGATGTAATATACCTCAAAATTATTTTAATCATTGGTTTTAATGTATCAGGTTGCTCTTTACACCCTGATGAAGTAAGGTGTAATGTTCACGAAACGTCGATATAAAAATGACACTAACGCGGTTCAAACCCGAAAAACATCTTTGTATGTTAACACAACACACCGCGAAAGCATCAAATATCAGATTGGTTTTAATTATTTATCACGATACGTTAAATCCGACGCGCGTGTAGCGCGATCAGAATGACGATCACTCTTGATGTCGATTGTTATTTGTGTAATTTTCAAAGTTTTTTCATTAAATATGCAAATAAAAATGCAACGCAACAACATTAAATAGAACATTGTTATTGCGTTAGAACATTGTGATTACTCGGAATATTGTTTTAATACAAAATAGTGCTTTTAATTGCAAAATAGTGCTTTTTAACAATTGCAAATGTACATGCACCCGCACACCCGCATACACTTCAATAACAGTGCAACATTTCGCGTATTTTTATTTCACAGTGTACAGTTGCAATTAAGATTGTAAATATTTTCCCGAGAAATCAAAACGAGGATTGAATTTCGCTAAAAGTGTGTGTATCGCGAGAAGAGAAAGGTCACAGACCGATAGTAACTTTGGCTTCCAAATGCCGCGCGCAGTTTGTTATCGAACGGAGTGTTCCATCATCCGATGTCATGGTGGCGGACGATCGATCGAGAGTTGATCGAGGTGCGAAAAACGAAATTCGCTGCGACGCACACACGGTGTGTTTCGCCCGATCTAAATCGAATTTAGCATTTGCAATATATGTTCAAAAAAAAAAAAAAAAAAAAAAAAAAAAAAATGCAATTTTATTTCCGCCGAACGAAACGAACCATATTTCCAATACCCGACCTTCGTATCGTTTTTATCAAAATGATCAAACACCCTTCTGCCTTTAGGCTCTGTTTTAAATCGAATGATTTTATGTATGTATGAGAAAACTAAATCGAAAAATTATATAATAAATTTTTTTTTCCCGACGCAAGCGCGCTTTTCGACAAAAATTGGCGCCATTGTGGTGTGTCACGTCGGGGGAATAGGACGAAATCCATTCGTTTTAAAGTAACGAAACTCCGCGCTGGCACTCCGCTCCGATGGGAGACATTAACCGAAAGTAACTCCGCCTCGATCGGGTGCCTCGTCATACCTTTCATTATCGATCGATGCGATGGACGAAATTGAATTTAGCGAGCGAGAAAAAAAAGCGGTCGATCTTAGGGAGGGAAAAAAATGAGAGGAAGGGAACCGTTCCGAATCGTTTGGCAAGAGCGAAAGGGAAAGAGAGGGTGGGTCCGATCGAAATGCCGATTGAACCAGAACGGATATCGCTATCCGGCTGAGACGAGATAAGAGAAGAGCGAGAAAACGAATCATGCTCTCTCTCTCTCTCTCTCTCTTCGGAATTTACTACGTTAGCAGAGAACGCGAGCGATTCTCCAATACTACCGACACCAGGACTCCAATTAGCCACTTTAGCCATTTCCCGACTCGCGAGATCGAAATCTACCGATCGATTTCTTCGTCTCTCGCTTCCTTATCCCGTTCACTTCTTCTTCGTGGTTATCTCACGCGGTTATCTCACAAACAACGTTGTTGAACCTCCAATTATCGTCTAAGTGGATTATGTCGAATTTCGTGACTAATAGACTAATAGTTCGTCAATTCGACTTTCGATAATGCAACTTTAATGAAATACAGCAAGAGAAACGTGCTGACGATAGAAGGAAATAATTATATTTTGAAGTGTTCAAAGACCGAATTCTTTTTTTACTAAAATATGTCAATATCTTATCGAAATCTTTTCTCTCCGAGAACTGTAAAGAATTCCATTAGAATTTCCACAAAGGTGCAACGATAAGTCGCTCGAAATTCTTGGTTTTACGAGTTCTTCAAGTCCAAAGAAATCGACGGAGAACCAACGCGATGGCGTTTATCAGAAACGCCGTAAATTATTGTCGCGGCTACAAGTTACAGATAAGAATAAAAGGTTTTCTGAAAGTTGACAACTTCACGCCGAACGGCGACAGAAAAGAGTACAATTCTTTGAGCACTTGTTCTCTCACAATGAGAATAAAATTCTAAAAGAACGAAAATACTTTCTCCCCCGAGATATATCGATCTCTCGTGTGCAAGCCGAGAGTCGTTACGCACGTGTGTCACGTAAAATAGTGACGGAAAGAATCGAACTCGTTTGCGCGTTTGCAATGTCCTTCCTCCGCGCCCTCTCCTTTATATCACCATTCTCCTTCTTCGCTTCGAGTTTTTTTTTTTTCTTTTTTTTTCTCACTTCTCGTTCGGCGCGACTTCTTTCCGTTCCCGACTTGATATTCTCGCTTTTACGTTCCTCGCAATAACAAGACGCTAGTGTTGTTATTGTTGTTGCCGCTGCGTATCTGCTTCGCGTCTCGCGCTTCTTTCTCTCTCTCTTTCCTTTTTTTGTTCTTTATTTTATTTCTTCACTTTCACGAAAGTCTCTCTCTTCTTCCTCTCTTGTGTTCATCCTCGACTTCTTCAACTTTTCCTGAAGAACGCTCTCGCGCGCTGTCTCGCGTTTCCGCGAGAAACAAGCTCCTCGGCGAAAAATCCATCTTCACCGTGACGCACACGGCGAAGAGAAAGAAACCGGTGGAACGCAAAGTTTCTCACCGGTCGATACCGGTATGGAATATCGCGCTATATATACACAGGATCATATACGCCGAGAGAAACAACATAAATACAATTGAGATTGCGCGCGCGTAAAATATCGCACGTTTCTTACATGTTTACCTTTCGCGTTTGAATTATTTACCGAAGTATTTCTTCAGCGGAAAATTTATTGTTTGCGTTATTTTCGCAGTCGCGTGCACTCTCTCGTCGACTATAAATAACGCGCGTAAATTCGCTCTAGAGTAACTATTAACAGCTTCGAGTGAAAAAAAAAAAACAGAAAAAAAAATTACATTTTTTGCTACTCGATTCGAACGGATATATACGGTTGACAAAAGGCGGATTATCGAACGGATTTTAATTCCGCTTTAACGACGGCCGATGTGTATGCGTTGCAATATCGTGCATCATTCTCGATTACGTCGAGCGTCCCATGTCGATCGCGAAAGCGCCTAGTACGGATGCAAATGCGGCCCGTATGCGATTGCACTGACGTAAACTGCGCGTTGTTGACGGATGAATTTACCGTGACGCGGAGGAAGTAAACGAAGATGAGAGAGAGAGCGAGAGACTCGGGGTATCGCACACGCATTGTGCGCATCAGCGCGCCGTTCATCGTTTCATTCGGGGGTCGTTACCCATCGTTAGCGGTCCCGTTCGTTCCCTTGTCGACGAGAGCCGGCACGCGGCAGGCCGCAAAAACCGCGAAACGCGCGCGACAAAACTGTCCCGGACCGAAAACCGCAGCCTTACCAGCAGCCGCCGTGAAGCCCGCGGTCGGCTGTGTTTCGCAACGCTCGTAATAGTAATTACGCTAGGCGCGCGCGCGGATACCTACTTGATAATGCTTACGACTCGCGCATCCGTCTTCATCAGATAGGACGAGCGTGTACGCCAAGGACGATTCCTCCTTTTACTCGAAGAACAATTGCAGTAGAATCTCCAGTAATTTCGAGCGCACGAGACCCGATATTTTTCCTAGAATTCGAAATTATTTTCTTCCTCTTACAGTTAGCGACCGACTGGTAGTAGCAAGAGACGAAGGATATATGTTCCTCTTTCTAGATTCTTAGAGGAATTAGACGCGCGTTCTACGATTTCCGCAGTTACTCAAGATCGGGGAGAACGTCACTAGCGGGATAATCTATTGGTCTGTCCATAAAGAAGAAGTCGAAATTGTGAATTGCTTGAAATTACTGGAGTTTTACTCGAGTACAAATACTTGTGTTCTACGCGATATCCTTTCTTTTATATGAAAAATTACCAGCACTTGTGTTCCACGATATCTCTCTGTACGCGCTTTTTTTCTCTGTCTGATCCTAGAAAAGATTTATTATATACCGCAGAATTTATTTATTGCTTACTGTTCTTTTTTTCAAGAATAATCTAATGCATAATTTAAACATAATAATTATAACATTTTTGCAATGGATTTTTTAATTCTTCTGGGGAAGGAACGTAAATTGAATTAATTCATCTATATGCGATGCAAACCAAACATCCTGGATGAATTTCCGAATTGAATTCAAATTATTACGTGTATTAATTTACACATGTTTAAATAAATAAAAACTAGCACAATGGCTGACGTTGACCGAATAAATCTTCGCTAGCCTTTGATACAATAATGAATTGAAATATGTCGATAAAATTTGTAACAATTTATATACGTTCATTTTCTTCAATCCGCATAGTTTCGGCTTTGATTTCAATTTGGTTGTATTTTCTTTCGCACGTGATGGTTTTTGCGTGAAAAAAACGAAAGTTTACACAGTCACAACGTGATGTTCTGGAAGGTCGGCTATTTCAACTAAGTGCCTCAGAATAGCATAAGCTTCCGTGCTATTCTGCTTACTGAACTTGGGGGAAGCGCGCCTGACTGCTCTATAGATGTTGTCTCGTTTGCGGCGGAGGAGGCTCGCAATCATTGCGCCGCAAATTGCCCCCGCAAACGTCTCTCTGTAATCTCGCCAAGGGACACAGGTTCTCGTGTCTGTCGCGCGCCACGGGGGATCGTAAAATACGAGTGTACACAGAGAATAAGCAGAGATTTAGGAAAATACAGCAGCGTTGTAACGCCGCGGGAGAGAAGACTTCCGCAGTCACCCACCTGCTGATGTTTGTCAGTTGATAGTTGGCTCTTTCTGTAACGGACTACCGCTCTGCCACGTTAAACGATAATGACAGGCGGCCTTTGATAAATTTAGTATGTCTTTGGCGGAAAGTTCCGTGAGAGCGAGCGTCGTCCTCCGGTTGTACCGTAATATGTACTGTATGTATTATACATCTTAGCAACAACGTTGATCATCCCGAAGGATTTCTACCTCGAAGAACTCTCCGACTTGCGAAGCAACTTCGCAAGCAACTAAAAATCAGTCCGCGTTTAAAAAATGCAACGTGACAAAATGTGCGAGCGGATCAACAATAATTCTTTGTAAGTTAGTTGGTTCTTTGTGTCACACATAAGGGGCTCACGTCAAGAGTACAAAAGTCTCATTTTTGTCATTTCCGTGAATAAACAAAGACGCACGTGAGGCGTGTGTCAGTTTCGGTTTTCATTCTTATCCAGAATCTAGACCAATATGTAGCTACGTATCTGAGAAACTTGGCAAGAATAGTCCAAGAATACATAGAAGCTTGCTAAATATATAATAATGCAACGCCTCGAGTGTTTTGGAGAACTGTGCACGGAGAATTATCCGCCCTAAAGCGTCACGGGAATTCAGGAATCCCATTTCGACATACACACAAACACACACACGCTCACACATGCGCACGGCTAATATCACGGTTCATAATACTCTTGTACTCGGGGAAATCAGATTGTCCGGGACGGGGTCAGCGGGTACTGTTGGAGGATGCGCGATGCTTCTTCGTCCTTTGTCTAATATTTGCCAGACTCCGCGCGAATATATATCCGCGGTCGGCGAGTCTCCGGAAAACGATCTGGCAGCGGTCCAGCATTCGGTAGATCTTCCTTGGGAGATGCGGTTCTCGCGCCCGTCGTCATTATCGTTTCAAACCGGCGACGACGGCAACACCGTGGTCGAATATCCGGAAATTCGCTGTCCGTGTTGATCCACGCTCGGGCGACAAGGAATCAGCGTAAATTTCTTTGGATCCGTTGACGCGCGCGCACACACACATACGCGCAAACGCTGCGACGGCGTTTCACGAACTTCCGAAAGGTTCTCGATATTCTGAAAGCTACGCGAGGGATCAATGCGGGAACGCGCGCTGGATCGCTGAATACAAAATGTCGGAATCGAAAAGCCTCAGATTTACGAAGGAGCTTTTTTAAGAGTTTGTCAATAATCGTGTACGTGCTACGCGTCACGTCGAAGCACACGGAGTGTGCTTCCTTTTTTACAAGAAATACTTCGGTCTCCGCGGTATGTGCAGGAGACTGCGATTGTTCGGATTATATTAAATTCAAAGAAGAAGTTTATTATTCCGTGTGTGCATGTGTGTGTGCATATGAAATTATATTACATATAATTTCAGCTTAAACCAAATAAGAAATCATTGAATCAGAAATCATTCGCGATGCAAAATTCACTCTGTGATCATTGTCTAGTTTAGTCTCGTTGCTACGCGTAGATTCTAGAATTTTCTATGTTTATCTTAGAGTCCGACAGTTAACGATAAAACCATGACGCACCGTCGGCCCTTCGAAATATCTTATCATAGTATAAGGCGATTTTTGACGCAGGAAGTGCTCGCCCTAGCGCGCAGCCGAATCTAGACTCTTATTTTAGAACATTACCAAATAAGGAAAAATCTAGAACTTTGCGTAGCCGAATCCAGACTCTATATAAAACCGGCCTCGAGCCGAGACCCGGACAGTCAAAATTTACCAACGAGTCAGTCAAAGTCGCGCTAGTTATAAATGTGATTATTGTAATATCGACCAATATATAACTGTTTTGTACTATAAACTATTTGAATAAATCATTTTTCAAATAAACAACAGTGACGATTCTTACAACTCCTAAGAAAAATATAATTAACGTGAGAAAAATTGAGATCACAAAATTGACGTGAAAATTCAACTTTGCCGTCTGCGATGAGAAAAAATATCCGAAGTGGCTTCGATTTTTTTTTTTTTTTAAATACTAAAATAGAGAATCGAGAATACATATATTATAATGAAAACGTCCATACACACGTCCGAGCACAAAACGTTTTATCGGAGTTACCAGAAATAGAACGGTCGATCTAGGACATGCCACACATCTCAACGGCGGTCTTTGTCGATCGAATCGCAATAAGAGGCTCGCGCAAATCCGGTCTCGCGTGATCGGGCGCGAGTCGACGGGATACATTGTAAACCGTGCGGGTCAACGATCGAGCGTTACATCACGCATCTATCCGGGAAGCGAGATCTTGAGTTTAAGGTCGAAGACTTTATTCCCGCGCTCCTTTCTCAGTCGGACGGTCGGCGTAATGAGTGCACCGGCACGTGCCGAGAGCCTCGGCACCACGCCTAAGGTCAGGCTCGCGCACTTGCTTGCGATTCTCTGTGACGCGAACGTTTCGTCGCAGCAAAAATAGAACTCGCACAAAAGTTTTCGCGACACAAAAGAGAGAGCGCACACTCGAAATAAAAAAAAAAATAAATAAAAAAAAAAAAAGAAGATACAATGCCGTTGAAATCGCAGCGACCGAATTAATTATTAACATATCATTTTGACGACTTTCTGTCGCCAAAGAAATCACAATCGCGAGAGATTATAACGCACCGGCGGCCAAATGTCGCAATTTCGGCAGTTTAACAAAAAAAAAAAAAAAAAAGAATTTCAGAGACACGTTGTGGCTCAGCCGCGTTAAAAGCAAAGCGCTTAAGTATAAAATCCTGCAAAATATCGAGTCTATTCAATTTTTAGCTAGAAAAAGAGGTCGTCCGAAGAAATACTAGTTCTATACAATACAGTAAATTTACATATAAAAGAGCAAGAGTACAAAAGATTTTTTTAAAAATTATTTCAAGTGTACAAAGCAAACAAAATTATATTATGATAAAAATCTTGTACAATTTTACTAAACCTACTTGATCGTTGATTAGATCAACCGTTCGATCGTTCGCGAAGAACTGATTAGCTGTCAGTGCGCGCGCGCGCTCGTTCGTGCTGCGAATTTCGATTTCCGTGACAATCGCGCCAGTTGAAAAAATTTACTCGCTGCGATTATCTAGTGATTATCGCGTGTGATGGGCGCACTTTTGTATCGCAAACACACACACACACACATACAACGACTGAGTTCTCATTTTTGTCTGAATAACCGCACGATGGAGAATCGCCTGTTCCCATTTCGCGTCTAGTCTTGTAGCGCCTGTAATCGCGAGCGAGTATTATCCAAAAACGGGATTTTCCTCGCGATCTCTGATCTCCCTTGTAATTTGGAATTTTCTCGCTTGGAGCACGAGAAAGGCGCACGCGATAGACGATCCCTCCGAACGAAATCCCATTATCTTTCATTTTGCCGGTCAGATCGCCGCGACGGAACGAAGGCAAACGGTGCCAATTTTCGCGCCGCAAAAACAAAAAAAAAACATCTCGCCCGCGCGTCGCGGAATCTCGTGGCGAACTAAATCTCCAAACTTTCGCGGATTGGTGATATACGAACTAATTAAAATGCTAAATGGAATTAGAGAAAGTTACGTTTTTTTGCCTTTTATCGAGTTAAACTGTGCGTTACGGCATTCGTAACATGTATCATTTCTGATAAATTTATTGCTAACGACATTCTCTCTCTCTCTCTCTCTCTCTCTCTCTCTCTCTCTCTCTCTCTCTCTCTATCTATATTCTCTCTATGCATATATTAATTTGAACTATATCGTACTGAGAGAATGCGAGAAACAAGTTTAAAAAAAAACCGAAATATCACAAAATATTCTAATAATCGTTTTTATTTCAAATATTTATTTATAAAATTTAAAAATCTAAACATAATTTTTGTTTGAAAAAATAATTAAACATTTTTTTCGGAAGATAATAATATACTTGAGAAATATGTTTCGGAAATTGCGATTTTTGTGATCTAAACGGCTTTTATACTTGCAAAAGTTTTGTTCCCGTTTCCTCTTTTGCTGGTTTATACTTTAAATTGTTTACAACGCTGCCTGCGGCGGTGTTTGGTTTTTCCGATGAGCGCGCTTATTCGTTTTGTCGTTTGTAAAATATCTCGAAATCACGTTTCTCTCTTTCCACGACCGAGAGAGATTGAAGGCGTCGAATAGCTGCTCCCGGATTATCTCTCTCGCGCGCGTACTAATCCTCGAACGGCGCGATGTATGGAGCTATTATTCTAGCCAGTGCCGGGCTGAGCCGCGAGTAAATATATCTTAAAACAAAGGAGATCTTCGCAAACACGCGACGTATACAAGAGGCGCGAGTCTCTCACGCAGAGGTTTCAGTTTAACGTGCGCAATCACGAAAATCTGCACCAACCGTCCGTGCTCGAGACAGCGGCGAGAGTTGCGATGAAATTTTAATCGAGTTAAAACGAGTTTGCACGCGAAATCTTTTGCTCGCAGAAGATATAAATATATTACTCGTATATCCTCTTCAAATCGGATATAAAGTTTTTCTTATCGCTCGTTTACACTAAAAATATAAATGTTTTCTATAGCCAAATCACTAATGATGCACAACATTTTGTTTACATATTACTGTATATATTGTGCGCAATACGCACAATTTTAATAACAATATTTTCAGTCATAATAATTATTATTCTTATTTGCTTGCTTCTGTGTAAAATATTTTTTTAATTAATGTGCTGTTTATTCATAATTAATGCACGTACAGCAAAATACGAGAAAATTTAAAACTAACTACAGTTTACAACTCTGCTGACGTATCTTTTGTGATGCTTATGCAACTGGATACGGTTTTTTCCCCTCCAAGTAGCCCGGACTTGTGATGTGTACCTACACGATGAAAATAAAAACACTTTCGCGTTGCCGCGCGACAACGTGAAATTTAAAAAAATTTCCTGCGACGCGACGGCGAAATAAATGCGCGAATACGCTAATTCGCGCATTTATTTATTCTCTCCGCGTGTCTCCGCCTAGACAAGGAGAATAAATCACTTTTTCGCGCGACGACACGAACGCGCGCAGTTCGCAAAGCGACGCTGACTACGTTACAAGACACGTCGTAAATGCCGTATCTTCCGCGAAAAGTGCGGGGCTAACGAAGCTCTTGTTTTGTTTTTTCTCTCAGATGTAATCTAATATAATTAATAAATTTATCGTGCGAAACGCCCTTAATACGCGCGCTGTTCTCCGTTTAATACCCCAGAGGTGCTGTACAAAGAGAGCGAACTCGCTTTCCTTCGTGCTCATTGATGTTTTCATTTCATTACCGCAACGGCGAGTAACGAACGGAACTGTGATACTTCTTCGTTCTTATCGTTAATCCGACACTCCGAGAAGACCGAGAAACTGAGAGAACCTGCTTCTCTCCCGCCCCTATCGCCCCGTCTGTGTTACCCGGTTTCTCTCTCGTTCTCCGTATCTCGCGTTTGCATAACATTAACGTTTAAGAGACTTCGTTCGGCGAAAATACGCGACCCCGTCTATCTCTCGCCACCTCTCGACAAGAAAGAAAATTCCGCGCCTTGTTGTTGCACAGCACAGCAGCGTTTGATATCGTTAACCTTGCGCGCGCGTGCGCGCCTATTACACACCGTTTTCCGCGATAAAGGCTGCAGGAAAAGACACACACAACGGAGGAAGAAAGGGAGGGATTTGAAAACGAGCCCTAATAATATCTATCAGCGTCAGACAAACTCTCTCTGCGCTCCGCGAATAACGCGGAATATTTCACATTATTGCACTTCATGTGTGCATACATTGTATCCAGTTCTGAGCGCATTAAATTCTCTTTGAAATTCAAAATCGTCAGAAAAAGAACAAGACGCGAAATTGAATTGTTTCAAACACGAAGGCATACATCTGCGCGTTAACGTGATTGTTTCGTTGAAAACTTGTTTTTTTCAAATTACGCAAGAAATTATTGGCGAAATTTTGTGTTTTATTTTCTCAATCGTGCGTGTTTTTTCGTGTAATATACTTTCTCAATCGGGAGACCGTATATCCCTGCAGTCGCACGTCTGACGACATAGCTATGCAAAATATTGCGAACTGAATGTATCGCGAGTGTTTTCACACATCATTGCTTCTATCGGATTACTTTTTTTTTTTTTTTTTTTTTTTTTGTACGTCGAGCATGGAAAAGAGTCGCTTGGAAAATTCTTGATTAGTCGCGGGAACGCACGTAAAACGCGCGTTGAGAAATTTATCTGCAGTTTCTTTTCCTCAGAAAGTTCTCGTTTAGCGAGATAAAACACATCGCGCACAATTTTAAAAAACGTAACATGAACTGGCGCAGAATTTGCGAAAAATTACATCAATTTTTAGTTGCATAAAAGGCACTTTGAGAAACGTAATGGCCTAAATTAAAGGTATTTAATCAAATTTCGGTTTTAAATGAAAATGTAACTCTCTTTATCCATTACAATCAATTGTAATAGATAAATCTAACGAGAAAAACACATGCGTTTATTTTGTTGAAACATATTAATAAGCAACAAGCGATCTCTCTCAGGACCGAATAAAATCGCTAAAAAGATTAACGAGGACGACACGTCTTCTCGGAGTTTAATTCACCGTTAAGCAAAGACGTGCTAAAAGACGATGTTTGCGGAGTCCGTTTTTCACGCGAGAATCGTTCCGTTACGACGTGCGCAAAATGACGACGTCATCCGACAACGTTGCAATGTATGTATGAACAACGCGTATTTCTTGTCTATGACCATGAACACTTTCGAGCGGAAATTAGTCGAGTGGAAACTCCTAAGCGCGCGAATGGAAACTGGTTTCGATGCGCGATTCGCGGCACGCGCGTCTTGTACACGTAATCGAATTAAGTAACACGAACGTAGTTACACGTTATTGCATTTCGCTGTCTTCGCTCCGTCGCTGCATCGAATATTGTATACACACCTCCCTCACCAACATCGTCCTTTGGGAACTGAGGCGCATCCAGCGAGCTAGGATTAACAAATCTAATCACGTCAATCAAACGTTATTTTCGTACGACGCTGCTTGCGTACGACGAACAACTCCGCGAATCGCGCACTTGTTAACTTTCACGGCGCGGAATGCGAAACCGCAACATCGCGACTCGTATCTCCGATGTGATACTAGGAGAGCGGACGAACTTTCTTCCATTCCCGCGCAAGTTATCCGCGTGCGAGACCAGGATTCATACATATATGTATAAGTTATGTTATACCAAGAGTGATGTTATCGATTACGCGAGCGTATATAGAGTCTCGACTCGCGCAATTCGAATATTTAAAAAATAAAGCGCGTGAAAAACAATTTTATGCATGCACGTTGGAATACGCTAAATACGCTGCTGTGATATCGCACACTCTCGCGCACGTTAATTATTTTAATTAAATACTTCATAACGCACGTTATTACTCGTTTATTATTCGCTTCTTAACAATTTCCGCAATTCATTCGCACGCGATGTTCACCCCTCGATGCGAAAAAGATATGAAAAAATATGCGAGTATAATCGCCGTGTAATCCGATCGTCGTGAGAGACGCAGCGAAATAATTAAAAAGAGTGACTCTCTCTATTAAGACCGTATTACGGCGCGTTCCACACACGTTTACTGGTATAACAGAATATTTCGTATATTCGTAGACACAGAATGTTGAAAAAGCGAGAAGTTTGCGAAATATTTCATGAGGTTTTCGATTAGCGTCTTCTTCCGCCTCTTAAGCATCGAATTATATGGCACGGGCGGATTTTCCACTAAAACTCGACGACGACGGGCGCAAAAATATTTAAATACGTCACGACTTCCCCTCGCTCGATGAATATTTCATGACGCTTTCCGCATGACGGGCGGTACGTTTAACGCGTATGACCTATTTAATAGAGATGCGTCGTACATCGTGACCGGTCGGTTGACGACGATTCATTAACGAGCTTAACGACCGGCGGCAGCACGCCCGTCACGAGGAATTTTAGCGCACATCGCGACGACGCCTGTGGTTCTAGACCGCATATATTCGTACAACAACGTCGCACGGTTGTTCGACATCCTCGCGCGCTTGTAAAGCGCGCATAAAGCTCTTTTTTTGTATAAAAATAAAAATTTATACCTCTAGAAACGCAACAAATTAATTAATTAAATTCAATAAACAAAGAAGCAAAATCCCAACGAGTTTAATTATAATTCGTTGAAATTAATTAAACTTCGCTGTATCCGCCTCTACCAACATGTTTATAATATCAACGCTCAGTAACAGCGATCTGGCGTGCGCGTAAAATAATATTTGTCAGAGTAAAACTGAAATTTCACGTTTCTATTTCGGCAAACAATAAACTCCGTATATACAAAAGTTCACGTTAATATTCACCATTTTTGCGGAGAACGACGTTGCGCTAAAATTTGAATGCATTTGCAGATAAATTATCTGGTCTGCTATTTTTACACCTCGGTTATCGCATATCGCGCAAATTCCCGTGAAAAAAACTAACCGCGCGCATCAAAAGTTTCGTTGTAGAAATATTGTTTTTTTCCTCGACGAACGTGCATTGAGAAACAAGAAGTTTGATCAACAAGTCGCGATACAACGATTTTACTCGACGTATAATCGCACAATTCGTGCGTACGAAATTTAAATAACGGTAAAATTAACAAGTTGCTTATATTACCACGCATGTAATTTTCTTCAATTCTTCAATTAAAAGACAAAACAAAAAACATCTCTTAGACTCTTTAAAACGCAACGATTTTCCCAGCATTAAATCGCATGCACGGGAAGATCGTAAAAGGTGTATAGAGACACGGAGTACAATTAAAAGATAAATTTGCAACACACGCGAGAAATTTTCGCGAGTGGATGAAGTTTGCAAAAAGAGCCGAAGAGAACAATACAGAAAGCACACCTGCCTCGGTGTCGAGGTGTGTAACTCGCAACGAGAGTCAACGAGTCGTGTTTTCCCAGTTTGTATCACTTTTACAAAACACGTTCGCTCTAAGACACTCGTCTTACTTTAGCCAATTTAACTATGAGCGCGCGCGCGCGCTCAAAGAACTTCCGTAACCCTCTTTCGAAATCATCCCTCGTACGTACGTACGTACGTACGTATCCCGGGCGCGCACGCGTCGAGGTCGTTCACCTCCTTCCCCGTAAATTACGAGGATACCGAGATTGCGCCACCGTGATTTACGTCATGTGCGTAAGGCAGGCGATGCGGTGGTGGGAGTTTAACTATCGGAAACAGAACTGCAGTTGAATGATCGTTGCCGAATGCGCGCGAGCGCGTATGTATATGCGGAATTCAGTAGTTTACATGCAAAAGCCGGGGCGTCGCGGTTTGCGCGCCGAGTTCGTTCGTTCTCTTCCTCCACTCCGCCCTCCCCTCCCCCCCCCGCACACGCAAACCGCGCTTGTTCTCCGTACCGGAGCCCCACGCTCGTTCAATCCATCGCTAATCGAGAGAGATTGCCACGCGAAAACCGCACTTGCACACACACCGACCTGCTCGATGACTATTTGTTTTGCGGTATTTTGCACGAGCGAGCTCTTCTCGAGTGTCGCTAATTATCAAAGAATTAAAAAAAAAAAAATTAAAAAAACGAATCTGCTCTCGATTTAATTCTCAACGCAACGGCGCGCGCGTTGCTCGGTTAACGCATTATTATGTATATTTATATATACGCTCGTTTGTGTCTGTGTGTTTTACTTGATACTTGCTCAATAATGTTCTTTTTTCTTTTTTTTTTTTTTCTCATTTTATTTGAACCTTCCGTGTAGAAAAATCGATAGTCGCTATATGTATCATTTATGTATCCTGACTTGTTCGGATAATGAACGGTTTCGTCGCGCTTCCGTTGAAGCCGCGGCGGTATATCTCGGCGTCGTTATTCAAAGCGAAGGTCTCTCTTTCAAGAAACTAAGATCTAACAATAAGATGAATATCGCTGCACAAACGTGGCAACGTGGAATACAACCCGTGCGCGACGACGGTGACGTAACGACACACCGGGGCGCGTTCGATCCGTCCGGGGGCACGGACGTCATCCGCAACAAGTTGCTCGACAAACTCCGAGGTCCACCGAGAGGTGTTTCTTCGTGAGAGGGCTAAAACCTCTTCGCGGTTACGTGTATCGAATACGGTGAATACGTACGGTATCGCGACTGCGTCGTTTCGCCACGTCGACGGTCTTGATTTATGGCAAGGTAAAGCCGCCCCCGTCGCTGTGTTCAAACGTCGGAAACAAGGACGTTGTGTGTGGATTTTCGCGTCCGCGCGCGTTAACGATTCAAAATGGCTGTCCGGCGAGATTGCGCTCGCAAATTCCGAATATCGTCTCAGACGTTTGCAAATACACACGCGCGCGCACACGTTACTCTGACAACGAACTCTAACGAGAGTTCCAATTTGCGAAATCTCTCTCTTCGCTCTGTCGGACAGAATTGTTTAAAAATTAGAGAAAAACAAAATATATATACACGCGCGCGCGCGTAATGTCCGTAGCTCTGATGCTAAATTGATCTGATGTTCGTGATATTATTGCAACACACATATACGCGAATGATTGAAAATAACTGAATACGCGCGCGGAAACGCAACGCGTACATAAACGAACGAAATAACACTCCGTGCTCCAGATTTCCGCGGTAAAACGTATCAGATTATGACCATTGCAAATGACGTATATGAGCGTCGATATACGTACAGTCACAGTTCAATTTTTGCATATACAAAAATTTATTTACACGCACATATTTACATACACGATTATTCGAGCTCCGACGCGCAAGCGCTGCGACCCGCTTCGACAGACGCAAATCGATTATTATTATTTTTTTTTTTTGTTTTACATCACTATTGTTTTAACGCTGTTTGATTAAATGAGTCGGTTAGTTAGCCGTGTCGAACACACATACATCAGCCAGATATACTCTCGCAGTGGCCGTATAATAATATTTCGCCGCGCGTTATCGAACTACCTATTATGGCGCGTCTACTTGAGAGGCGGTTATCACGTTACGCGCGCGTAACACGGGACTGTGAACTATCTGCCATCGTAAACTCTCCGTCGAGAGAGTAACGAGACTTTTTTTAAAACGGTCGCGTATGGCTGCGATATAGAGAGCAGTACGGCGGAACAAAATTTATCCACGGCTTATAAAACTACAGCAAAATGCGCGCCACAAGACAATAAAACGTAATTTTCAACGCTGCGCGCGATAAGCGTCTCTCTCTCTCTCTCTCTCTCTCTCTCTCTCTCTCTCTCTCTCTCTCTCTCTCTCTCTCTCTCTTTTTCTCTGGAGACACGATGCATGCGCCAAGTGTAAACTAGTTAATTATTCTTATCGCGTAATACGGATGAAAGGAGGCGCGCGCTCGACACGAAAAGCTCATAAATTTTTAATATTAATAATGTATACACGCGAAAAAGAAAAGTTTTGCTGTATTACTATTATATGGCCAAAACAAAATGTGTTTTGCATGGGTAAAACAAAACCTTGAGCAAGTTAGCTTAGCGAGTTTTTCTTGCCGGCCGTGCAGTAACTAATCTTCTTGCTATTCCAGCAAAAATTCTTTCCCGTGCATAAAGTGAAAAATTAAATAAAGTCGCTGAAGGTTCACATATAGGTCTCTTTGCATCTTTTTTCCTCGGAAATATCATCAGAGAGAATTAAAAAAAAATGAACATTTAATATGCAACGACAAGATGCGAGCTCGAGTCTAAAAACGCGTTACGAAATTGTTGGAAAGAGTCGTCGTGTGTGTGTGTGTGTGTGCGGAAAGAGGAAAACTGAATATATATACCGCCGCAGCTCGTAAAAAGGATGTGCCGATAAAGAGCCAAGAGAGATTAGCGATAATCACGCGAGCTATTTATAATGGCGCTTCTTTTGCGGGATCGCGAGTATGAGATGAAGACGTAAACGATACATTTCCGGTGTGCTTTACGGGAAACGACTCGGCGGTTTTCCGTTTGGATTATTTCGCTTTTTCCCTCTTGTTGCACGCTATTGTTTTTGCTCGCCAGTCCGTACAGCGTTTATGATATATCGATTTACCGAGCCGCTCGGTGCCGGTGCGCCGCCGTTGTAGCAGCGTATCGTATTTATTCTGCGAACCTTCCGTCCGCGCCTCGTAGGCGTCTTTCATGCGGCGTGTGTGCGGTATCGTATATTAGAAGAGACACGATTAATTTAGAGCGAGCGCTCGGAAAATTTATGATAAATACGTTCTCTCGACACGACGAAAATACAAATAACAAGTTCCCCGCGAGATTGCGCGCGATACAATACTTGCGTTTATCAATTAAATCGTAATCCTCGAGTTGCAATTTTAATTTTGTATTTATTTTTTGTGTCTCCGCTAATGACGTAACAACACGCGTGCAAATGCAATTAAGAAAAAAAAAATATTCTCGCGACGTGATGTATCTCTAATTTCGCAACTCATCATCGGGGGTTTTATCGGAATTAAATCTCTCGAAAGTGTGTGTGTGTGTGTATGTACAGATTTCTATAATAAACTAATTCCATTTGTGTAATGAACTAATACGTTTTATTATTGTAAATAAATTTTACTTCACTGTAAAGATTAATTCTGTAATAAATATGTAAATTACATCGACGTTAATGTATATTATAAAATCGGATCTCGTTATACAGCTTGTAAATTAATCATTACCTAGATTAATTGCTTTAATAGAAGCAAAGCTGACGGATAAAACGTGTGTTAGAGCTCGGACGGACAGAACGTCGTGCAAAGTGTTTATGTCGTGATTATTGACGAACTACGCACGACAAATGCGTTGTGACGCACGTGCTTGTTTCTCAAATGCACATTTAAACAATTTCAAAAATCCTCCTATATATACAAAGTGCAGTCTTACAACGTATAACTTACTAATAACTAATTTTGATCCTCGCTCGCGCGCTCGTCTGAACGGAAGCCCGAGAATTCGCGCCGAGTCACGAGGCTTATTTGTACGTGGTGCGGAGTCTTCGTGGGTGGGTCTTCTTCGGTCTTATCGTCTCGTCGAGCGACGATATCAAACGCGTAGCTACGTTGCGCATAGGCATCTTAATTCTCAGAAGCCTCATTTGACCTTTGTTGACTTCAGAAGTCAGTGTTTATGTACGTCTGCATATTGCGAGAATCCATCACTACGTGTCTCAATAAATTTTAATAAAGTGCTCTCTACTCGATAAGCGAAGAGTTCTCGAGTTCGAGTGGTAGCCGAGGTAATACTTTTTTTTTTTTTACAATAAATCTGCTTTAAATTTCACTAATACACACATGAGTGCCGAATGAGCATTCAGTGTGTTCGTTGAAATTTAATATTATTATTGCCGCTGTATGTTATTGCCGCAAACGCTCTGATGTCTCCCCCCTCCCCCCGTCCTTTACCCTCCGCTTTCAATTAAATAATATACCAACTAATTATTAAATTTCGCCGAAGCAAATTCGTTCAAATTATCATTAACGATAATAGTCATTTTCGCCAAATAACTCGAGTTTCTCTCTCGCCAAAATGTAAACGTTACACACAGTAATTTCACAATCCTCCTCATCTCTCGAGTCATTTTCAAGTTAAATTGTGGATCTTCTATTTTATAAATTTGCATAAATTTCAAGTGTCCACTTTTGTTCTCGCGGAAATTTTTCAGAGAGGAAGACCACCACGTCTTCGCCACAACTTCATAATATTCAATATTAACCATCCCGGTAATTAAACGTTGAAGTCAAACTTTTGAGGAAACGGAGAGAGAGAGAGAGTCTTTAGATGAATAATAAAGTTTCGTTGTATTTAATACTCTCTCTCGAAAGTTACCAGCTCGCATTCCCATTGCGGTTGTGTGTGCGTATTTCACAAAATCCATTAAACTGCTTCGGCACATTTTAATTAAAGCGAGATCAAATTTAAAAATTGCGATGAAAAAAAAATATATCTCATTAAAAAACAAAAATGCTGAAATTACAGCTCTTTGATGTTTGCTGTAATTGTACCAATCTGTCGCATTAAAAATTAACATCTTTAGTATTAATATTCATCGTTTCAAAATTGGATGTACGTAGCAAGTGACGGAATAGCGTAGATAGAAAATAAATGCATATAAATATATCGTATTTGTGTTGAAAGAAAAGTACGTCGATCGAGACGCGGCATGGAACGTGTTAATTAATCGCTATAACGTATAAATCACGGTTTCGGCATCTTGCATTCCTGAGATGCACACGTCAGACTTTAAATTGTCGTGGTCAACATCTGACATTCAGCCATATGTGCAAATATCGATTATAAATAGTATTTACCGAATATACACACAAGCAACGCTTTTAACAATATACCAAACATACACATACGCATTAATGTACTTAGTATATAAACTGCAGGCATTAATTTACTTACTACAGACTGAGATTTGTGGCGTTGTTATCTATTTTAATACAAGACGGGAGATAACTCCGGGGTTCTGGGTATGAAGTAACGTATGGGCCACGATAGCAGATTCGAATCTCTCTCGCAGAACGCCTCACGTTCAAAACGGTCATCAGGAAAGAGAGAGAGATGGTTGCGCGGTATCTCGTTCGCGGAAGAATCCAATCTCTTCGGCGAAATAAACGATCGGTTAAAAGCTCGTCATTCTTCACAAGAGGAATCGCAAAGTTTTTTTTCCCCGTCAATACGTTTTTTTCGCGCAACACTTCCAAGAAAGCGCGCGTCGCTCGAATTGCTCTTTGCGCATGAACGCGACGCCATCTGACTCTCTCCCCGGTCTCCTCCGCTTCTCTCCTACCTCAACGCGTGTGTGTGTGTGTGTGTGAAAAAGAGCGTACTGTCACGTAACGCAACGACAGTTCCTCTCGTTTTGATTACACGACTATTGTGTCACGAGACGCAATCGTCGAGATGATGACCGCGTCGCGAGTGTTTTTTTTTTTTTTTACGCACGAATATATTTCCGCGCGAGGAGGAATGTGTGTCACGGGAGGGGGAGGGACGCGCCAGTCGGAATATTTCTCTCTTACACAGAGCGTGGTCATCGACGCATCAGGTGTCAGTCACCCCGAACCCGTGAGAACACGGGAATCTCTCGTGCGCGCGACGACGTGCACGCACACGCACGCACGCACGCCACATGTACCGCGACGCGTCGTCCGTTTTCCAATTTAAAAAGACGTGCCGCCGCGTCGACACGCCGCAATGTTCACAGTTCGCGTCGTCCGTTATTCTCGCTGTCACATCTCTCTCACGAGCATATATAAATAAACACTGTTGTTTCTGTATGAATGCACGAGGACACGCAAAAATCTTTTATTTAGCGATGTTTTAAAAGTTTTTGCATCGTAAAAAAAAACGGCAAAATTCGAAATGTCGAAACGGCGGTAAATTTCAGTCGGCGCGGTGCGATCGGAATCGTGTGAAAACGAGGACACGCACAAATGATGATCTATTTCGTACTCACCAGGTGTTTCCGTGACCGTGGCAGTTCCTCCGTTGTCGGTGTCTCGTCGTCCTCGTCGGCAACCGCGTCGTTGTCGTCGTCGTTCTTCGTCCCGCGCGCCTTTCACCGTTTCGCAATCGACAACGTGGTGTGCAAGTCTCCCGGATTGATCGTTGTTCGACGTCCTCGAGTTTCTCGGTTCACTCTTGAACGCGTACCGACGTTGAACGCGACGTATCGTCGATATACGGCACGAGTGTTTTACGAGGATCACGCGCACGAGCACGAGGACCTGCCAGATGAAGAAACAAACCGAACCGCTCCAAACGCTTCCCGTCGGTCAGCTGCTACTGACTGACGCTAGTGTCTTCAGGCGCGAAGCAAACTTCACGCGTGCGCACTGGCGCGACTATTACCGGCGCGACTGTTGTCGGCGCGCGTGCGCAGATCTGGATAAACGTGTATACATATATGTAGTAGGATGTATAATATAATTTTATATGTAACTTTATTTAAAAAAGATCGAATGCGGTGTCTAAACACAGAGAGGAATTATTGGTGTGTATCTCAACTAAATAAAAATACGTATCGTGTTTTAAATATACGCTATTATAAATTACTTTTATATTCATTAATTTATTCAATGCACCGTCAGAAAATAACTTAATATTAATAATGTATACACAATATAAATATTATAATATTAATTGAATTTATAATTTTATATACATTTGTTTTTGTTCTACTCAAATTGCACAATTTCCTCTCTTTCGGAATATCGTAATACCGACATTCTCTCTCTTTCGGAATATTGTAATACCGACATTCTGTACTTACAATTACAGCATTCACAAACTCTGTGAAGTTATTGTCTAATTGGATTTGGATTTGCTTGATATTCGAGTTTCGCGTTTTATAAACAAATCTGTCCGTTTGTTTGCGCGGAAACGTTATATCCTGGTGTATATTTCGAGAGAACTGTTTTTTTGATCGAGGCACGACATACAGCCGACATACTCCAGCGCGTGCCACCTAGCGATAGATAACGGGAAATAACAAGAATACTAAAAAACTTTGATTTATATTTGTTTTTAGTTTGATGTTTTGAACGTTTAGCTAGTCAAAAATATACTCATGCGTTCCTGTTTGTTATTAGAAAAATATGATATAAAGAACGTACACAAATATCACTGAGCGCAAGCTCATTTGGTAAACAAAATGATTAGAGGAAGATGAACAAACAATAGTCGCTATCTAGCGGTACTCGTATAAAACTATGTATGTGTTTTCGAGTACGTTCGCATTTTGCTTTGAACGCTTACGCTTTGAGCGTCTCTCAGTCTGTCTTTATTCTATATTTAAAAAACAACAAAAATGAACTGATGCTTAAAGCGCGTAAACGTTCAAAGCAAATACGCACCCTTAAAGAGGCTTTTGTAGAAGTTTGTTGCCTGTTTTTGTTATTGTATATATTATATGAAATAAATTCTCCGATACACAATTTAAATTTTGTTTCGTAACGAGTTTCAGTAAGTGATAAATTATCCGGATTAATAATATTAGAAGTAAATGTTATATCGGGAATGGCTTAAGACTTCTCAATATTTCCGCGATTATTTTATGCTTTTTTAGAAAAAAAGGAAAATTATCAAAGTTTCATGCATTTTTTGTTAAAATAAGAGAATATTTCTGTATAAACCCTTACGAAAAAGAACTACTGTCGGCTGTGTGATTATTACACACGATTATGTGATTAATATGGCGGTAATTATTGAGACAAATATTATTGCCTCTGTAATAACTTTTAGCAACGGAAGACATTACTCGCTCCTTAGATATCACTGGAAAAACTAACTACTGTGTGTGTGTGTAATAACCACTGAATATGCGGATCACACGCAAGTACTACGATATGAAGTAAATTACATATAGGTATAATAAATTATAGCCACGGTTCTATTTTTTTTAAAAAGCAGGAGATTACCAGAAAAATGTTAAAAACACTTATTATTCAATTCTTATTGCAAATTTATATATTTATGATTCTTCTTACAAAACTTATATGTTTATAATTCTTATTATTTCTTTATGTATTTATAATTGTTATTACAACCTTGTGTATTAATGTATATTTACAATTCAGCCTATCCTATGTGAAAGAGGCTTTTTGGAATAACTTCAGTGGTTGTAGATAAGGCAAACAATATTTTAGTAATGATTTCCAGTCAATTTTAAAAGATATTTACTGGAAATAATTGCCAAATTGTTGGCTTGCTAT
>QVOA01013523.1:0-13700 GCA_014825685.1 Pseudomyrmex cubaensis
ATATATATATATATATATATATATATATATATATATATATAGAGAGAGAGAGAGAGAGAGAGAGAGAGAGAGCTTCCATCAAATGTCTTTATTACCGCAATATGGCACGGGTATATCGCGTGTCACGCAGTGGAAATTTTTTTCTTCTCCTCCTCTCGCGATCATAATCGCAAGAAAACTGCATTGGAGCGTTTCACGAATACCATAGACAGAATTTCATTTTGTTATATTCAATATGACGACACATTATCGCGCAGGGAGAGAATATTCGAGAATAAAATATGCAGACGCTGGAGCAGAGAACGTTGCATTTAGCCTTGATGCATTTTGAGGGTTGCGCACAATGCCGCAAACTATCGTGTGGTAACGGCTGTTTGTATCTCATAAGGGCCCAAAACCCTATAGCAACAGTCTACGTCGTAGGCGGTAAGCTATAACGTAGAATAGCAAAATTATCTGGTAACTTAAGTGCGTGTATAATAAATAATCGCGACGGAGCCTCATTATTTGTCTCTTTTATCGGATAAAGCATTGCAGTAAGTGCAAATGAAATAGAAATAACTATTCTATGTAGAACTTTGTGGGTAAAAATTTTTGTTATTATTTAAAAAAATAATTTTAGGATCAATTTCAAATACTTTGAGAGAGAGAGAGAGAGAGAGAGAGAGAGAGAGAGAGAAATGACAAAATGTACTATCAAAAATAATCAGTACAGGCTGCTAAATGTTCTTTCCGTTTTTTGCAAAAGAGCTGTGATTACAGTTCGTTATCATCACGCTATTTTAAGGACTATCAGCGTTCCTTGCAGTTTGACGATATTGATTTCGAAATAACACAGCTAGTCTCTCCTCCCTTAGTTTATGCTAAACTGCGAAGCCGGCATTAATTGGATATCTTCAAGTTATCATCTTAGACGATAATTACTATTTACACGAAGCGTTTTTTACACGCATGCAATACGCTGTCATGCGCGCGTAGTACATCAGACATACGGACTTGTTTCAATATGTTCATTCAATGCTTATTGAAAGCTCCAGGATTATCGGCTAATTTTTGCGATGTATCTCGACAATATTAACGGTGATAAATCAGATATTGGCGAAACTTATTACTCATCGCAGTAATGTCCCGTATTAATCCATCAGCTTGTGCAAACCGCGTGCAAACCATATTTGATGCGTAAAATCATTACATATCCTCAAATTATATTTACGTATACGCGTATATACGTGCACATACGTATGGGCATTAAATATGTATTTCATCATTGTTCGGTGTTTGTTGATAAAATTGATGAGTTCATGAATGTCGGTAAATCACGCTGGAGTCTGAGGATGGCGTGTGAGAGAATGAGTAAATTTTTGTTGGTTGCGAGCAAGCAAAACGAACACCGCTAACTAGCGAAAACATTTCCGTATTTCATAATTCTTGTTACATAAATTGTAGATATTGCGATATAGCTAAGTGATTGATAATTAAATGTTATGTAAAATTGTCTTTTTTCAAAACATTTCACTTTTTACTCATTTTTCAGAACCACATGTTGAGCGATATAATGTAGTTTCAATTCCTATAAAACTAATTTGTATTTGATTTTTGTCATTAAATGACGACGCAGTCCACTAGAAAATTACGACAATTGCAGAAATTATGAGAAGTGAATGAAGTACTTACTTTGAAAATGACAAAAGCAGAGTGTGAAATTACATAACATAATTAAACTTAATTATAAATTATTAGCAAGATAATACGAATATACCTGTACAATACACGTGTGTATGTGTGTACATATATATCATATGTAAGATAATTTATTAAATGTTATTTTATATAAATTTTAATCAAAAGTTCTGTCATTCTATACGTGTGCAATACATTGTAACAAGATAATTCATCACTGTTATTTTTAAAATATAAAAGTGTTCGAGAGAATTTCGGTGTGCTTTATTTTCATTTCTTCAGTTCTTTGTCGATACGCTTTCATTTTGTAGCTTCAAGATCTACGCGAGTTATACGGAAATTGAAATAAACCTTCTCCAGGCTCAATGTTAGTCGTATCACCGATACGCGGCGCGTCTACAGAATATCCGCGAAAAGAAGATATATTCAAATATATGCAGGCTTTGTGCATGAAGTTCCGAGATGCAAATATTTATACTAGAGTAAATTTACAATCCGGCGTTAATTGTATTTTCTCGCAGTCCTTCGTCGGAATTGAATACTAGGTAGCAAAATAGTAGCTATAGTGTTTATATCTTGTCTCTTTTGAAATTATGCAAGATAAGTTTTCAAAAGATAGTAAGAAATACACTTTACGTTTACGAGCTTTATTTTAGCTTAAGGAAGTAGATGATTTTCTTTTAATTATATATTGCTTCTTGTGCCATTACATGTTTATAAAAACAAGTATATGTAATATGCAAGTGTAATAATTTTAGAAATATTTTATATTAGAGCAAAAAAGTAACGAGAGAAGAAACTTCACGAAGCTTCTCGACACTTTAATAAGAATAGATAATCTTATGAGAACTCTAATCTTGTAAGAGAATAATATTGGGTATTTCACGGACAAGAGAAGTACTTATATCGTTTGCAATTATATAACCGTCGACTGGACATATCCGCTTATAAAGTCAATTAGAGTGCATTCTTGTCAAGAATTACTTTGAATATCGGCCTAGCAATTAACGCGGTTGGCCATTGAAGAGTAATTACACCGACGATTACAACTTCTACTTATTGTTAGTAAAAGCGAACATTTTGTGACTTTATTCAAGCTGCTCACAAGATGTACATGCGTAGTCATACTTAATGTGCATCATTCAAATATTGAATATTTTTATGTAAACCACAGTGCGTAGAATTGTTTATTTACGACAATTCGTTCCGATCAGCAGTATACTTTTGTGTATTTTTAAACTAATTTTCCATTTAATTTTATTTTAATAATTATCTTCTGTTTTGATTATGATTTACAAAAACCACAAGAAACATGATGATTGTGTAGCTGAAAGATTACAAAACAATTTAATTATTTGAAGAAATAAGCCTTCAGAGCCTAAATTGATTATTTATTAATATTATTTGATATTTAATTATTCTTTAATTATTTTCTATAAATTTGCAGCCATGAAAAGATAAATATATAAAATTACAAAATAACAGGAGTATTTCCCTAAAAAAAAAAAAAAAACAATTAAACACATCTGTTGTCTTAATTTGTTTACCAACGAGAAATTGTTTTGTAAAAGGAAAAGAAAACGTTCCAAAGAAGATTTTTTTATTCTTTACAAATATACTTATGTAAGTTGGTTTTTTGCTCTAGCATCAAGTAGACATCACGACGACAAAGACACTTGGACAGTAAAGCGCTACTCACCGATCATTGGAAAGCGATCTCCTTGAGAAGGATGAACGTCTATGGTCTCACACGTGGGTTCAAAAACAACCAATTTTGCAATGCACAATCACACTCACGTTTCACTCATGTCCATCAGCTGTCCATCGTTACGGATAAGAAGAATGCAACAGAACAGTGTGATTATATCGTTTACCAACACTCTCTATTATTGACATTTATCACATAACGCGATTTCGATTTTGCAGCACCACGTAATCTTATCTTTTTGTCGTCGAATGTACGGCATTCTCTTTTGCAAATTGTTTGTTTATTCTGCCGCGCAGATGGTGCACGATAATAAGAAGGCCGAGAGCAAATTCGAGGAATGACAGTTATGTTGCCTGACGATAGTAGCCTGCGAGAGCAAATCTGTTAAAAATCGTGACATAATGCTCGAGCGGGGCATTAAAGATATCGACCGCACGTCATATTACGTGCTGTTGATCGTTTTGATCTCGGAATGTTGAAAGTTAATACAATCATAGATTCGACGATGAATTGCATAGATTCGTCCCTTTGCAATGATATTAGGCAAAATTAGACCGATAAATCTCATAGTGCTCGAAATACATATTTTCTTCTCAGATTGTTTATTTCTGTCAAATGTAAGTAAATTATTTTGTTTATCTTTATTTCTTAAAAATATTTTATATTTTATATTGTTGTAACTTTGGAGTTAAATATATATATTTTTCTTCTAAACATATAAATATTGAATTTATTTTCTTATTGTTGACAAAGTATTACAGTTTACTTAATGAGTTAATTAACATATAATGTACAGTAGTTGTGTATCTGATGAATATTGTACTTTCCGGTGCTCGCATCCTCTAATTACATTTCTAACTTTTAGTTCGTTAACATATTCGTTAGAGGAAGCTTTAATTTTGCACAATTTATTTCGCAAGTTATGCAAAGCACAAATTTCCATTCGCATGCAAAATGAAGCTTTGCATACCTTCTACGACCTAAAACGGTTTTCTTGTAAAAGATAACGTAAACTGATTTTCGGCTTCTGCAAATATACGTATAGTAAAGAAATACATAGTCACAAAACTTCAGAACTTGGACTGTTTTATTAAGCCGACAGCCGAGTGATTGTAAATCGATACCTACGTGAGTGTGTGTTTGTTAAATTATTTGCAATTATTTATAACGCGTGTAAATTTTATTGCGTGACAACGAGCTTAAGAACGTGTGCGATGTTAATTTTTACTGCTTTGCCATATCTTCTCGCGTATTTCGTATGTGTAAACACATACACACACTTTTGTTAGACGAAAGGAGACAAAACGACTATATATCGGATTAATGTCTGGATTAATTTAGTTTTGAAAATTGGGTTGTTGGCAGAATTGAGTTAGGATTGTGTTATTCCAGCTTGTTGCCTGTTACGAATTTAAGAGCGATGCAACACTCCGATAAGACAGACAGCACCACCTATGCACTTTGGTATTTATAAGCAACAAATGTACTACATGCAATATTTATATATACATATTTTCATTATATTTGCTTTGCGCGCTTTTGAACGCCCGCGTATACATTGGATCGATCGATCAAAAGACAGTGCGCACCGACGGAAATCCTCGAATTTACTTTTAAATGCGCTTGCGTTGAATTCACGTGCGCACTTCTTTACCATTATTCATGTACACAAGGGGATGATAAAAACCGACATGGTAGTAGTCACGTTCATGCACAATTAACGCTAGTTTCACAATTGAAATATACAGAGTGTTCCGGGACACAGCCAACTGTGCCAGTATGTTTCGTCCCTATGGATAGAAAGAAAAAACCTTATTATATAAACAAGTGCTTATACAAAGCTTTATTTAACACTTAACAAATATGAAAAATATCAATACGTTGATAAAAGTGTTACATTTTAACATATCGTTTGTGTGAATACAAGCTTGATATAAAAAATACACAAAAAACACACTGGTACAGTTTTATATCGTGAAACCATTTTATATGTGTAGTATTTTGCGTGTGAAGTGTATTATTCGCTTTGTGAGCCGCAGAGAGAGAGAGAACCACGCGTACGGCTATACATTACATTCATTACAACGAAGCGACTTGGTATAATATTAATGCTACCGCCATAGCCTTTGCTACTATCGCTGGCCATAATAGAAAGGTATTGTCATATAAATTTGTATTACGCGATAAGAGGGTGATACGCTCATATCAGTTTTCCGTTTTATGAGCTTGCAAAAGAACCATTAAAAGCATTCTGTTTCATAACAAATGTTGCGTTAGCATTGTACAAAATATGCATAAAAATTATAGAATCGTTTTTTCTTTTTCCTTCATATGATCAAAATGACAATATATCAATAAGCAAATTTGTTTTACTGTTTGTCAAATATTAACATATGTATTAATAAAACACATACCTTCTTCAATTATATAATATTGCCTGTAAAAATATTTACGTTTTGAAAAATAGACCACGATAGACAATGATAGAGTTATTAAAGAACATATTCTGAGAGAATTTTTGAGTAACATTTTATATCATAATAGAAGGAACTAAGGTTTCATATTTTTTTTTATGAAATCGATAGATGACATAATATACAAAAGGGAGAAGGTAACTCTTTATTATTGTTTTATTCGCAAATGAAGAGGATACAAATGAAAAGGAAATATTCAGTTTACATATATTTATGAGTTCATAAAATCAAGCAAGTATCATTATGACGTAAATTTGTGTTATTACAGGTTACAAATGTATATGTAGATGATATGTTTCTTTAAAAACGAGTCTAGAATGTGTTTAATTTGCTTTGAGTTCTCTCATATAAAAGATATATCCACAAAGACATGCATTTACTGCAAAGATATATTGAAAGTATCAGAATTACATCAAATTCGATTCGTGTATTTACATCATATCGAAACTGATTATTATCCCTTATATCAAAATTCGCATTATATATATATATGAAACTAAACGGCAACATTGAATATAAAACTAAAACATTATCAATTTGCAAAAGACTCGATTGCCAACAAGAGAGAATTACAGCTCCTTTAAGTTTATATTTAAAAATAATTCCGTTGAAATGTATACACCTTTTAAATGTTCTCATATTTTCTGGCAATAGAATCTTTCTTCATAATGTGATTAATTAGCAAAGTGTGACAATTCGATAATATAAAGTTGCGCTTACATTCCAGACAATAACACCACCAACGTGCATACACATCGATCATCTCAAATTATAGCAAATACATAAACAGTAATTGCGTGCAAGCTTGTAACGATTACTTAATAACCATATAATTTAGACATCGATAAAACTTCCCTGCAAGTGTAAATGAGCCGAAGTTGAGGCGAAACTGCATATCACGGTCTAACATGCCTTTCGCGAAGTTTTTGTTATCTGCCAACTTGATGATCGTCATTGAGTTATTGTATAGCTCACAGCAACAGATAAAACGCGAGTTCTTTGCGCGCATATATGTACATATATTACGCAAAATGAATCATTCGGTTTACCGTCGTCCTTTGGAACAACCCTCACAATACGTAGCATTACATTTGAGTATCGCTTCTTTCTTTCTTTCTCTCTCTCTCTCTCTCTTTCTCTCTCTCTCTCTTTCTCTCTCTCTCTCTCTCTCTCTCTTTCTCTCTCTCTCTCTCTCTATTTTACTTGCCCTTGTTTTGCACGACCGTCTAGATGTTGGCAGAAGTCGAAATAGACAGAATTCGCAGAAAATAAAACCGAGAAAGATCTGTTTCGTGTTCGATCTATAATCATGTATAGCGTAGCACGTGAGAGCCAACAACAAGGAGATGGCGACGGTACTGATGGCGCAGAACGATACAGAAAATACAAGCGTCTGTTTGCGAAAGGCGAACGGGATTGTGAAAACAAGAAAGTGACGATAGTAGTTTGCAAAAGATGTATCAGAAAGCGAAAGCATGCATATGTAGTAAGAGTAAGTAAAAGTAGGAAGAGAGAAGAAAAAGACAAGTGGAAGAGGGGAGGCAAGAGCTTCTGCACTCGTCTGTCTTTCTTGCTGCGTAGCTCGACTGTGATTCGCACACGGAACCGCTTCGGAATAATATAGTCACGTGCCTGGACAATGTCAGCACCACAGTGAGAATAACGAGATGATGACAATAACAATAATGACGACGACGACAACAACGACGATGATCACGAAGGCGACGAGAACGACAAAGATAGACTGCACTCGATCGAGAACGACTACCGGCAGGCAACGAGGACGAGACAGAAAACGTTGGGAATCGTCGTCATAAATCCACGACGGCAGGAACGAGAATAATGACGATGTGGACAACGACGACGGCGATAATGTCCGACGACGATAATACTATTCTAGGCGTCGCGGCGCTCACACACCGGCTCACTGAGCTCAAGATAGGCGACACCGGCGGAACGAAGGATCGCGGTTACGTCCGACGAGGACCGACAGAACGAGCCGAGCTTTCCGATAGAGAGCGCACGCGCAACGAAAGGTGGCATAGGATATACACGAATGCTTTTCTCTTGTCACATTTTGGCCCGAATTCATAGTCGTCTCTCAGATCTCAGATCTCAGATCTCAAGAGAGAAGGAAAGAGAGAGAGAAAAAGAGAGGGAAAGAGTATTAGTTATTTTTTTTCTGTTTGCTTTTATTATAGACGAATACTTTGCGTTTTTTTTTAGTTTCTAATTTATTGCCAATTACTTTGTATGTTAAAAATAGCTGTATATACATTTTTCCGAAAAAATGTTATTAACCCTAATCCTGTAAACCTCGGACATTAATGTTCGAGCAATTCTTGAAAATGAAAAAAATCTTATTAATTATTTAGGAGAAAGATTTCTAAAAAATAAAAATATATTAAAATCTAATTGTTATTTTCTTAATATAGAATATTGAATAAAGCCCCATATATTTTTACAAAATGTCTGCAACGCTTTAACTAAAAAATTATCGCGTCAGACATAAATGTCCAGGATTGACAGAATACGTACCTAAAAAAACGTTTACAGAATTGAGGTTAAGTTTAATATATACATATATACATTATCAATAAAAACGCAGTTGTTTTCTTTTCTTCCTTTTTTTTTTTTTGTTTCTGTCAAAATGACCTTTTCTCCTTTTGCGCGTTACAGGGCGTGCATCCGACAAACTTTCTCTGCGAAAGGTCATTCGTATCTAGTTCAGCGTGGGAGTCGTCGAACGTTAAGCTGTTGTGCTGTCGGCGTTAACATCATCATTGTTGATGACATTGTTGACGTTTGATGACACATCGGGATGTTTCGAGACGACTTTATTTCACAGAAGTACTCGCACTGAACGGATTGCTTGTGGGTAGTTGTGCTTTGCTTTGTGATACTTCAGGAAACAGCTCGGTAGTAACGAGCTCGAAGAAGAAAGAGAAGAAAGGGAAGTGTATCCTTTGAGCAAAGTATAGTCTCCTCTCACCCTTTCACGAGATACTTCCGGTCCTCTTCCACGAGACGTTCTAGTTTCCTTCTTCCACGACTGGCTCGAAATGGTTTCATATCGTTTGTGCGGGCGGGAAACTGACAGAAGCGTTGTTACGTTGCTGTGGAATATAATTGACGTGGAAATTGCATGTACTGTGCATGTCACATGTGACACTAGTAACTAGTACATATATCCTCGGTCACAGTTAATTTAAAGTGCTCTTTAAAAGTACGAGTAAATTTCTTTTATTAATTGCTTTCATTTTTGGAAAATATCAGCTACTTTTATTTTTCACGCATGTAGATTAAAATTAGTTCGCCTTAAGAAGTTGAGTTTTTTTTTAGAAAGAACAAAACCTCGACTAAAAAACTCAAAACAAGTTTGAAGTCAAATCCTTTATTTCCAAAAAATAAAGTTTTCGAAATATTAATCGACGTTCTTTTATTGTTGTACATCAAATAACTTTTGACGCATTTTTATTGTCAGCCATGATATGTATAATCAACAGACATAACGGTAATAATAATAAAACAAAAATAATACATTTATATTTCCGATTATGCAAGAGCAGATGATTTCAGAACACGTGTGTATTGACTTTGCTCAAAAATCTTTAACCACTCAGGTTTACTTAAAATTCTCGTGAGAGTCTTGTAGTTAATATTCTTGAAGTACATATTGATTCACTATTCATTAGAAGAAGAAAGAGAGAATGAAAGAGGAATAGAGACAGAGTAAGAGAAGGAGAGAGAGAGAGCGCTCTCGATATTCTGGTGTGCTCATTTAAAAATTGCGAATACCTGAGTTTGAGTATCATCACATTAGCCAAGCTATGCTAACGCACGCCTGTATGGTTCCGCGCGCGAATGCCCCGCGCTCTGCAATTACTTAATTGCTCGTATTTGATTGGACCTGCCGCAGGGAAGGGATAACGATGTCCTCGGTTCGTGATTTGCGCTTTGCGCGTGCAACGTGCTTTCATTGGCCAGGTTACCTGGGCGGCCGACGAATCAGCCATTCATTTCTGAAACTACGCGCCACTGGCGCTAGTAATCTTCGAGAGGAAAAGAGAAAGAGACTGACAGTGTTGAGGAATGAAGTGCGCGCGCTTAAAGATAAGAGAGAGAGAGAGAGAGAGAACGACGAGTATCGAAGTTTGGAATGCGCTCGACATCGATAGCTGTCGCCGTTGCCGCCACCATTGCCGCGTTGCGGCAACGTCGTGCGCGTCTTTGTCCAGTATGAAGCTGACGCTCGCGTGTCGCGGAAAACTCAATGACAAATTGAGGAACGTAGAGAAAGAAAGAAACGGAAGCAAAGGAAAAAGCGGAACAGGAAAAAGAAAGAAGAATCATCGTTATTCGTGTAACAAGACAAAACGCGTCGTGAAAAATGCTGCTAACAAATAAAAAAAAACCATAGAAAGAGAAGAGACGTTAAAGCGCATCGGTCAGTAGTAAAGCTGGTGGCGGTGGGGGCGCGGAGTACGCTCTCTTGCGGTAGGTGCGCCAAGCGTCAGTATCAATATGGCCGTAGACGTGGACGCATTGCGCGCAGAGACGCGGACGCGATAGTCAGTTCGCTTCCACTAAAACATGAGGTATACTACGAGCAAGGACGTTTTTACGTAATACCCGGATTTGAACGGACGTATTTGCAAAATGAATTGCGCCACGCCAGAAGCGGCGACAACCGCGAGCGGCAAACAGATCGGTACGGTACAAGGTACGTGATGCTTTAATTCTTCGCGCTGGAGCAACGTGTCCATATATATGCGCACGTACTTTCTTGATTGACGCCTTATTCTTTTCGCCGAGGACAATCAATGACAAAAGCCGGGAGTGATTTGTGGTGTTTTTCACGAGCGTGTTTTTGTGTGAGATCGCGCAATCAACTCATCGCGATCGATTCGTTGTTTATTGTCATTGAACTTTATTTCGCGAACTCCTCGACCTCTCTTACTCTTTCTTTCTCTCTTTCTCTCTTTCTCGCTCGCTCGCTCGCTCGCTCGCGTACCCGAACAACGCACAAACCGCGTTATTCCTCCGGCAATTCGCTCGTTGAAGATGCTATGCTAAGGACTTCAGCTTTCGCCCTGCTTACGTGTAAACTTGCTCAAAATGGAGTTTTCGAGTACCGACGCGAGTGATGAGAATTAACACGACTCAAAGTAAAATCGAACGCGATACGTCGAGAAAACAATCGATACGTTTTTTCGTCCTCGAGTGCAAACGAAAACGGCACATCACCGCAAACTTGTGCAAAATTTCACGTGTAATTGCTAACCATTAAATTATATTTGCGTGTAATAACAAGCATTGCAAATGTACATTGTTTATATTTTTTGTTTCTACTTGTTTCTTCTCTGAAAATTTTACATACAAAAACATTGTGAATTACACACACATCGGAAAATATTTCACGACATTGCTTGACGACATTTGAAGACAATCGATACATTTACTATCTCGACATTTACTATCGGTGTGCTCGCTCCTTTGCGATAATATTACTGTTTTATTGTCTTTCTCGGTGACTTTTGGCAACTTGCGATTTTAATACACACGAGTTTTCAAAAACCGTTGTATTTTGAAGTTTTAAAAATTTGATTTGTACGTTAACTCTTTAAAATTTTATACGTACTTTATATTATTTTATATTACTTTACATTACTTTATATTACTTTATTGTCTTTGTTTATGTTATTCTTTTTCAATAAATCTACACGCAATAAAACTATTTGGAAAATGTGATGTTCATCTGTGAAATATACAACCGGAATCTTTGAGCCGGAATAGTTTGCATGTAAATTACACCTGCCACGACAGATGTTAAAAACGATCAGAGTTGTAAGAAAAACAATAGATGATATTATCGAGACAAATAAACTACGAAAATCTGATGATGTTATTATTAAATAATATGTTTCCTCATATATCGTTTTTTTGTTTTCTTTTATCAGATTAGAATAAAAAAAAGAAAAGAATCTGTTTTAAACAAAGCTCTTTTTAAATGGTATTATGCAATAATGTTTCCATTGATTGAGCACTTAGCGATTATTGTTAAGTTTCTTTTTAATCGGTAAAATCCATTTTTTCATGAAAATCGTTAAATGATATTATTATCGTTTTCGGTAAAACATAAAAAGTTGTTTGGTACAACGATTAATTTAGTGTGTCTTTTTTAACAAAAATATTACACAAAATATATTATAAAATTAATAATGAAATTAGTTTCTCTCGTAATCTTCATAACGTTAAAAAATGCTTTGTTGGTTTTAATACGATAAATTTATTGACGTTTTTTTGTACATTGAGTGAAGTGAAGTGCGTGTCAGTTAGATAATGGAGCGACCTAAACAAATGATAATGGTTGGGACAAGGTCTGTTGAATAAGTAGCGTGAGGGAGACTTTTCACTTCAATTCAAATTAAAGATAGCAAACCTCTTTTGATTCTTTTGCAATATGAGTGAGCGAGCGTTGTCACACTGCAACATGACTTCTTAAACTTTGCGAACCAGAAACAATCTTTTTTGCTTCAATTTGTTTATCATTTGCTATCAACAACAATTTCTTTAGAAGGTGTTTTTAGTAAAAACACGAAAAAAATGTTAACAACAATACATAATATATTGTAAAATTGCACGCAATGTACAATTTTATATCGGTGGCCACGGTGTTTACTATTTTTGAGGTTATGTTGTTCATCCCGACATGTTAAAAAATATTTTCTAAGTAATTCAATGTAGCAATTCAATGTAGCTTCAAATTTATAATAAAATGCAAAAAAAATTTAAATTTGAAATAGCAATTAGAAAATAAAAAAAGCGACGTTGAATTAATTGCGACATTTGTGCAATATACAGATATTTAATATAGTAGATGTATATATTCTATTTATAACTGTATCCGTAAAGGATTTCCTCCACGTAAAAAAAATTTATAACTGTGACTTTATATATTCATACATTACATAACTATACTTTTGTATAGTTATGTTATTGCTATCTATCTCTTATGTGTTACGTTGATCAGACATGCTAAAAAATTTATAAATGTTGATTAATGTTTGGATGTAATTGATGTCTAAATTGATGTAATTAATCTGATTAATGTTTAGATGTAAAAAACGCAATGTTCAATGAAGAAGAATCTAAACTAAACAATGACGAAGCAAAATCAACAATTACAGAAATTTTTCCATGGGTCTCAGAATTTAAAAAAATGTGTAAATGTATATATGCAGATAAAAGTATGGCTTCCTTAGCAGAGCTTATGCAGTACTATATCAGGTAATTTTTATTTGGCATTTTTTGTAATACTGTACAATTCACCAGTATTACTGCTTTGAGCACTGGTGTAAATGATATTTCTATAGCGTAGATAATAATTTTTGTTTTTAAAAGTAGTATCCTACAGCGTTTATACGCTTTGTATAAGTTATTATATAGGGACAATAGCAGATATGTTTTCCTGAAAATTGTGTGAATCATTGAATATCACTTCCTTTTTTCTGAATTTGAAAAGCTGTACAATCTTTTGTATCATGTATTATTATTGAACTGATTTTGAGCGGTATCTTACTATTACAATGATCTCATTTAGTTAATTAGATTATGGCAGTTGAACAGTAAAAAAACAAATTATTGTCTCTTGTGTTATAAAACAAGAATATAAAATTATAAAAAAATGATTTCAGAGCTTATTTGCTCAAAAAAAAAAAAAAAAAAAGCATAATTTATATTTATATTTATATATGTTAGCGTCAAAGCCCGTAGTACGAGAAATCTTAGGATTGACTGGCCAATGCGCGGAACAACGGTCAAAGGCCGAATGGACA
>QVOA01013550.1:0-11690 GCA_014825685.1 Pseudomyrmex cubaensis
TATATATATATATATATATATATATATATATATATATATATATATATATATATAGTAAAAAGATTAACACGCGCTTTTTAGTAGAATATATCATATTTATTTTGTTTTGTTTGTTCATTTCTGCTTGTGACAACGTTTTAGAGAAGAAATGAAATTACTATTGACAATGTGATTAACGTCAATAACAGTGACGTCAATGACAAAGATATCTTTCTGCAAAATAAATGACCGTGGCTCGATAATATTGCTAAAATTTATATTCAGTCGAGTTCTGGCTTATATCAGAATAATGATTCTACAGACTCGTGATTCGCTCTTAAGTGACAAAAATCCATCGCTAAATCTCATTTGGTAAAAAAAAAAGAAAAACGTTCAATGGTGCCGCGTCGCGGTTGCGCGCGAGCGGCGGTGATTAGTTTTTTATCAATTAACGATCCCGGCGCGCAATCTCGATGCGCTTTTTCCACGGATTTTACACTCCGCATCCATAACGAGATACATGTCCGTTTGACTACCGCCGACGACGACGTGGTCGCAAGCGGGAAATTATCGCTTGTAATTCGTGGTTGCGCCGCTCGTCGCAATAATTCGCGACGCGCAAAACTGTTTTTTTTTTTTTTTTTTTACTAATTAAAATTGCTTATCACCGGCTTGTGCCACGCTTTTAGTATACAGTCACAAAAATGGTATTATTATATATTATTCACTTTCTATAAATATATTTCTATAAATATATATATTTATATTACAAACGATGTCCCCGAGGAAAAATAATATTCGATTAGACTTGCATATTAGCTTTAAAATATATAAAAAGAACATGAAAGTAATATATGCGATAAAATTTACTGCGCACAAATGCGATCATAAGTTTCATTGATATTCTTTATATTGATATTATTTTTATTTCGTATCTGTTAGTAGCTTACATATATATACATATTATATGTGTGTGAAAATATTGACATAATTTTATATGTCAAAGTAAATTTGTACAAAGTTAATTTATTGCGGTACGTGCGTGTCGCGTGTCGATGTGGATTTTCCACAAAGTTTACACGATGGTTTGGTTTCACATGTTTATGAGAACATTATATTATTACACAATACGTGGATCGTCACGTTGGTTGATATTTAACAAACGTATCGATAAAATAGTTTTAATAAAGAGATTTTAAGAGATCTCGATCTTTTTAATAGAAGTCTCTTGAATAACCATAAAAAAACGGCTTCCATAAATGTTGGTACTTTCCAGCAAGACACCGTGTAACACAGTGTCCATTAGTGTGAGTGAGACACACTGATACGCTCTTTCTCACACTAATGGACACTGTGTTACATTGTGTTTGCATGCACTATTGTTAAATATTATTTATCGTATAGAATTGATTTCTTGCAAACTCCTTCAAATTTGAACTACATATTAATCTTTTAACAGAAGAATTAATTTTTTGTTTACGCAAAAAGAATTGGTTTTGCAGTGAAAAAGCTTTTCTTTGCAGTGACAATAAATTGAAACAATATTTTAGCAAAAATGTCATAATAAATAATCTGGCACTTAGACCTAAACCAAAATATTTTTTAAAGTTTATTTTAAATATAAACACTTAGTAAAACGAACTTACATAACATTATTTTGCTGCATGATATTTCTTAAAGTACTGACAATGAGACATACACAAAGTAACATTACAGCGGGATTACAACGGGACAAAATCTCGATTCTTTTCTCAAATGTTTTGAATAGCACAAAGTGCATCTTCTGGATGACATTTGCTCTTGAAAAAATAGCGTAATGTTAAATAGAGATCAATGTTTGAAGCTCCATGACGAAAAATATCGTCACATTCCCATTAAAGTTGTATTTCTGATATGACGAAATATTTCGAACCTAATTAAAAAGTTAAACCAAAGGCTTTGTAAGCGCCTGTTTCTAAACGTTCCAAAACTGAGACAATCGCACTTATAAGTGACACTTTTTACTATAAGATACTTTCGGGATTTGGACCGCACCGGATTTTATGCCGCATAGATCAGAAGAAATAGAAACAGGGAGAATAATTTTTGTGCAATTACATCACATTGGTATTGTGATTTCGGTTTTTTATTGTTACTATTAACGAAACTATTGTCAATTTTAATCAGTGTGATAAGTACTTAGTGATATCTTACGAATACATAAAATTATTACTACAAGGTTTATAAAACGTTTAATAGTTATTTTACGATATACAAGTATAGAAGAATAATAAAAAATGGAGTATAGCAAATTACAGGCACGTAGATCTCGTATTCTTTACACAGCTAGCTGTCTTATATGTATGTCTCGCCAGTTTGGAACATAAGTACGACAATTTTATCGTGTGGGATATGTGCTTTGTATTACGGCGCTTTCATCTGCGCGGGCATGCGCAGCATTACACTTTTATCCAGCGAGCTAACTTCAGCATTCTTCTCACATAGTTTTGTCGCTCTTATTTATTATTTACTAGCACAATACAGGCGCGCACTATTATTAACGCAGAAACATAACTCAATCTGTCATATACAATCACAACCTCACCGCGATGACAGCTAGTACGTGAACAAAGCGCAACTTCGAGACAACCAATCAGCATCGCGGAAAAGGCAATCAAGATCGATAAAAGGATTAGCACATAATGTTAATGCATAATGTTAATGTGTTTTATACAAGTAAATTTACTGAAGATGTTATTAAAAAAAAGCAAAAGTGTTGTAGTTTAGGATTTTTGTACAAGTCGTATATCCTATTCATACACACACACACACACACACATGGCCGTATAACCCACTTTCATGGCAAAATAAAAGGTTCTTTTTTAGTTTTCCTTTAATATAAAAAATAAGATTTTGTATTCGTAATTTTTTTGTAGTAAAAAAAACAGTCTTCTTTTTCTTCTTCTCTATTGACTACAGCTCGAGATGAACCAGGGCTTCCAGAAGCTTAATCTTTTTTTCACTCAAATGTAGAGTGCGAGCAAGGACCTACTATTTTAGGTTGGCTCCGAACCACCACTATTGCTTCGAGACTTAACTTTCAGTCTCCTAGTCTCCTAACAATATAAGTTTTTTTATTGGGCAAGGTTGTTAGTCTAGCGCCCAACCTCCAAACTAAAAGTCTGGCTGATTGGAGGCCCGATTCAGTTCGCATTTCAGTCGGTAAATTCGACTGAAAAGTTGTAGTTTAGGAGTTTTGTATAAGTCGTATATCCTATTCATACATGGCCATATAACCCACTTCAATAGGATATATGACAAAATAGAAGAAGTTTTTAAAATTTTGTTTTTAATATATAAGAATTAATATCCGTAAGTTTTTTATAGTGAAAAAACAGCATAAAATGTTTATTGGTATAGTTTATTTGTCTTTAACATTGTAAATGCTATTTGATAAATTAAGTTTTTGATGAGTGTAACTCATATACCGGAATTATCTTATATATAAATATTGCAATAACATATTCTAATTATTTTTTGACCACGTACATTTAATATGACCGATAATTAATAAAAATCAAATGGATTAGATCTTCCAGCCTTTTTTGACTGCAGTTGGAGGCAGTTCATTAACTGCCTCCAACTGCAGTCAAAAAAGGCTGGAAAGTTTAATCCACTTAATTATATATGACATATATTTATCTTCTCGTGCAATTAATCACTTTGTACAAATTTTTAAGAGATTTTTATAATTTTTTAAGAGATATGTTTCAAGAATGTTGAAACACACCAGTCTTCTAGCAAGTTAGGAAAATTACAAGAAATTCAACTTTCTCAACACTTCTTTCAGAAGAAGCACTGTAAATTACGAGCGGTTTTAGTACGCAGCGTCAATTTTTACGTTCGCGTTCAGACACGGCCGATCGCGTTCGTAACGGAAGCGAGGTGGGGATTTAGAAGCTTCCGTCATTAAAGTTCGAAGTTCATTAGAGGTTCTCCGGCGCCGGTGGAATAACTTTCCCCCAAGTTGTTACACCGTGCGCTCGCCCCTCTCGTATCTTCCCGAAGGACTTAAAAGTCTTGTTCCCGGACGGATCTCCTCTCTGTCGAGATACTCCTTTCTTCCCCTACAATGTCTTCGGAGTGGGTTATGTCATTTTAATGACACGTTTCCGATTGCTTCCGTTGAGAGAAACGCTGGCGAGGACCGTCGACCGGCAGATGCGCGCAGGATTAAGAAGAAGTAGAGTGAGTTTAGCGCTGTTGTTCTTCTTTCTCGGGCTTCTCCCTTCTCTCCTTTTGAGGGTGATGTCAAGATAGAATGATGTAACTCCAGATGCCGGCTGAGTCTTGTTCCTTCGTTCGAGAAAGACAAATTCGTCCGTGAAAACTTATAATGGAAGGCTAATTTAGATTTATAGAACGGACAACTCTGCCGTCCTTAGTTAAAATGTCCTATCTTATATTTTTGCAGTTTTCAAGATATATTGAAATATTGGAATATTCCACACATGTTCTATCTTCTAAATAAAGCTAAAAAATCCTAAAGGCTTTATAGATGTCTAAACAATGTCTAATTTATTTGTCCTAACTACTGATGGCACAAACAAATGAACAAAATCTCGGTTTTTTCGATTCTTCCAATATGCTAGATAGCATAATTTAGCTAAGGAGGGCAGAACTGTGTCTGTTACACAGCGATCGAGTCGTCGTTCAGATTAGAGTGGTAGGTACAATAAAAAACTACAAAATGCTTGTAACGCGCGTGTGTGTGTCCAATAGTAGATACGTTACGCAAGTTATGCAACATTTTCCATCACGACCGACATGTATATTCGTGGAACGAGCACTTGACACATTTAGAAATTTTTGCTGACACGATATAATATTTCATAAGTGTCTTTTTTTTGTTTTTTAGTAGTTGCAGTTTTAACATCGATATATCTGGGTTTACTCTAATTGGAACATTACACGCAATTTTTTACACAATTAAAAGTTTTAGACTGCACAAGCAATTCACTAGATTCGCGTTAATTTGTGCAAAAAAAAAAAAATATATTATTTCTAGTTTGCAAAAATGTTCTCTTCTGGTTATATTCGATGGGACGCAAATGTTTTAAAGCAATCTAAAATAATTTTATTTCGCAATTTCTCTTACTTAGCGTTACAGAGTGTTTTGTTTAATTTTAAATAAACTTAATAAGAGTTGCGAAACGGCGCCATGTGATGATTGTCGCGACGTGCATTATCAATGGAACGAAATGTGTGAAATCCCGAAATGAAATCCGCGCGAACGTCAGTGTGTCGCGCGAACGTAGCGCGACGTTGACGCGCATTTTAATTAACGTCACTTTTGCGACGAAATAATCTACTTTTTTTTTTTTTTTTTTTTTTTGACGCGCGTTTTCGAATCCGTTCATCGATCATATACGCGAGAGAGAGAGTTAAATGCACCGCTGCGCAATTTGACAGTGCAGTGCTTTCGGAAAATCGATTTGTCGTTAACATGTGGGTCGATGTCACCTGCAACGTGACGCCGCATCGGGCGTCACACAGACGATTTATTACGCGGTATCTCAAAGACCGGAAATATCTTTTTGCCGATATGGGACTTACTACGTTCGTAGCACGTCGCATTGTACGTGTTCTGCCGTGTCGGTTTCCTCTCTTTCTCTCACTCGCTCTCTCTTTTTCTCTCTCTTTCTCTCCAGAGAAAAAGAGTGGGCGAGATCCCTTCGAAATATAGATCGTGACGACTGCGTCGTTTCATATTTCCCGGCGAAGCGACGGACGTGAATCCGGGTCGGGCGTTTTAGATATCGCTTACTAGGCGAAACGGAGAGGAACTTACATCCTTGACAATGCGTGCCGGCAAAGTTGTGTCGCGAGCGTTGTGTCGGAGGACTGCACTTTTTCGCGAGATCACCGAACACGACGTGTGCGTCGAAGCAGATTTATAGGACACTCCGAGCCATTAATTTTGTATTTCGAAGCGATGTATGCAACTGAAGCTTCTCCACGTAATAACGTGATTTATTTGAATGGGAGAATAAATACATGATTGAATGCCCGATTGAATTACAGCAAATTTAACTTTTTTTACTCGATGATATTAAAGAGCTATTTAGCTTGCTATCACACATTAGATTTACTAATTGTAAACGTACAACTGTTATTAATAAAACACAAGATTTCAACGAGTTTGCCGCAATTCAAGCGATACGTGCATTTTCTTTCTACAAAAATGTGTTCATTACGAGACATTTATCAAAATAAACTCTTCTTGCAACTTATCTTTCCCGCGCGGAACAAATATCCTTAATGATTAATCGGTTCTCTCTAATAGAGATTTAAGTTTACGTTGAAGCGCAACGTTCTTAACTTCAATCATTTTGCGATCACTTGTTTTCTATATAAATAACAATCGTGGATTTTAATTACTCTTTTAGCACACATCTTTTTTTTTTTCTATTTTTATTCTCTAGTTGTAAATTCTAATGTCATTTATTAAGGGAAAGACATAGGACGAACGTTAAAGTGGGTTAATCCAGCACGTCTCTGTAGCTCTCTCTCTCTGTCCTTTGTATACGTAGATAACAATTTCATTCGGATGTCCCGTAGAACTTCACCGGTCTGTATGCGACAGCCCGACGAAGCTTTATCTTTCACCCGAAGTTTGCAACCCGAGTTACTTTTATTTCTTTCCGGAGAAACCAATATGGATAGTTTATTGACCTGTCGTTAGGTGACAGAGACAGATATTCTCCAGTGATAAGGTTTGAACATTGTTGCACGCAGATGTGCATAACGTACACTCTCGCGTTTTAAAGCTGTCATCGATCGGCGAAAACACGTGTTGCCTGCTGTATGCAATAGTTTTGATGACCAGAATTTAATACTTCGTGCGCGCGTGTGCGAGATAAATAAAGACGTACCCACTTTCACATTGCACGTGTCCAGATCGCTTTCAATAAGTGAACAAAATCGCGATATTAATTAATCGAAATGAAATTAACACACGTTACATATTGATTCTTCAAGTACAAAATAAAAAATTAAATATTAATAATATTTAAACAAATTAAGATATTTAAGGTATAGTTTAAAACTAGTAATAAATTTTCACGATAGTAAGAGCCGTTCGCTCAATGTTTTGCGGATAAATATATTTTTGAACATATTTTTAAAGGTGTAAATTCTTACACATTATTTTTGAATTTAATTTTTCAGTTCTTAAAATCGTATAGGATGCTTGATTTGCATCTCATATATACGAGAACATCCATTTTCCCTTTCCAATTAATTTAGAAATTATATATTGAAATAATATTTATTAATATATTTTTGCACTTCGAGAATTTATAAGCGTGATTTATTTCTCGCCCACGGTGTGTCTCTCTTTTAAAATTGTATTTTAACGACTAATTAAAACTTTCTATTTATATACAAAAAGCCAAAGAGAATTTGGCTTTTTAATATCAGGTGTTAAAAATAAAATGCGCTTACTTGTTACAATTAAAACTTGTTACAATAAAAACACCTTTTTGTAATATATGTTGCATTAGGTACGTCAACATTATTAACAACGCTGGTATGAAAAAGATATCTGAGCAAAAAATCTTTTTGATTCTTTCACACACGTGAAAGCAAATCCGCGGCAGCTGTGTTCGGTACATGTGTAGGACGGCAATATAGCCATTCTATAAACTATTATTTCCGAGTGGTTTACATAAGAACTCGCTTTTGAGATTATTAAAAGCTACCATCAACTCAGATTCTGTATGACAGATAGGAAACATCTATAACTGTTAACGTTCTCCATTTATCAAAAATCGCGTATATACGCTACGTCAATCCCGGAAATTGAGGCATCTGTCAGTTTGCGTCTTTTTCGCAAAATACTTTAAAATGTCGACAACGTTTACCGAATTCTCCTCTTTTATTATTTGTTACGTATTTCGTTTAACGTAGCGCAAATGCAACACTGTTTTTCAACTTAATCGCACAAACACACAAACGTTTGTTTAGATAAATTATAAACGTTTTTTTTAAAGAAAAATGTAAAATGTCCTAAAAAATATAAAAATATATTTACATAACATAAAAAGTAATATCTGTATTTATAAACGTAACGTTTATATTATTTTGTTAGTAAAAATATTTTGAATTTGACTTGTTTTTAGACTTCAACGAAGAATATCGGCGTTTCCTTTCATTCAATAAAACCGAAAACTTTCCGTGTAATAAAATCCGGAAAAGCGGTGTCAATTTCTTCAATAATATATGCTGTGAGAACAAATCGCCGTATCAAGATTTATTAGAATGTGTAATATAAAGGTACGACACATACATATGTGACGTACGCTTATTACTTTTTATTAAAAACGTAGAGTTTGCGACCTCTTTGAGGTCAATATATATCGAAGCGAGAAAAAGAAAGAGACAAAGAAAGATGGAGGAGATGGATAACAAACTCTTCGCGATTTATAAGGCTCTTATCGTAGGTAGAATTAGGAGAAGCACCACAGCTTGGCAAAAGTTTAGATAGTTGACCCGACGGAAGCGATTTGAAACATCTGGTCCTCTGTATAACTTACGGATACTCGTGATATTGTAAATATGGATATTGCAAACAATTATCCCATCCCACCTTCATGATGGACGATACTTCTCTCGTGTGTGGAGTATGCGCATGGTTATATTCGAGTACATGCTAATATTGCGCTAATAATTCCGACATTTCGTGTCCCTTTATCAAATATAGCACTAATTGTTGACGTTTATTATCGTGATCACAATTACACAAAAGCATGCGAGTCATGAAATTTAAACTATATATATACGATCGCTATAACCGCGCATATATTATTTTCCAACTTTGACTTTTGCGAGAGATTAATGACACTTTATATCACTCTTGCAAATTGTAGTCTAATCGATAAGCGGATATATTGAACGCACAATTTGCATTTATCGGCAGAGAGGCGTCACTTATGCTTGTTTACAATATTCTAAAGCAATAACAAGTCATTTAAAAATAATTACTTTTTAAGTGCTGAAGATGATAACCAATTAAATTAATGATCGAAACGTCCAGAATACACTGGGTTTTTTTTTATTATATTTAAACGTCCACCTCTATCCTGGACCACAGGCTCTTTTACTTTTTATTATTTGTTTTCCTTTGAGCCGTTATTATAATATCAATTAAAAATATTTCTACAATTAATAAAGAATCTTTAGACTCTGAAGTCTAACTAAGAAATACAAAAGGAGTTTTTTTCGCAATATTTTAAAATTAGTTAGGGGGGTATACAAGGTCTTTCATAATGTGATGCAAGTATAGCATCTTATGTGATTTAAAGAGTTGAAATTTTAATTCAAAAACTCACGTGTAAAAAATTTACATGTGAACACATATATGTATATAGGAATACATATACATGTATACAAGCATATTTCTGCACAACATCCTGCAAAACGGTTCTTAAGACCGTATTTATTTGTAAAAATATTTCTGCAAGGAGATAACATGAAAGAGAGAGAGAGAAAGAGAGAAAGAGAGCCGTTTTATGAAAAATGATTAGCGGAAGAAGCGCTACGCTAACGCTTGTATGAAGCCGGCATGAATAGCGACTTTAACGATCGCCACGTTTAATGTATTACTGATCACGAACCGTGTTTTATGAGCCTGATAACGCCGTTGCTACGACAGCGGAAATTTGACATTTCCAACCCTCGTCGTTTGCCCCTTTTTTTATGCTTTCGTTATCCCGATCAGTAAACGTACTCTGTTTTGCTCGTTTATTGGAACACAATTTTAGAAGAGTATTATAAATTATAATATACAAACAATACGATACGTTATTCGATTTTGGATGCGTATTTCTTTACGTAAGAAATAATTGCTAATTACGTAATGTGTATGTGTGTGCGTGTAATATATATATATATATATAAGATAATAATTTACATAATTAAATATATATATATAATTGAGGACGAAAATATATATACATGTAATATTTGTTCGACCAGTATGAATATTACGAGAGCTTTTAATTTTTGTTTATTTGGCGACGAGATTGTTATTACTGCACGAATGTGAAATATGTTCTTTTTTATACATATATATATATACATATATAAAAGTAACAGTTATATATGTAAAAGAGTAAACACTGAAAATGCAAATATCATGCAATAACTGGTTATCGATTGCTTGCAGTGATATGTTTTAACGTTTTAATGATGTATCAACAACAACCGAAGTATTTTTGGATTATGACGTGTCGTTCCGGTCAGTTCGTATTACAAATATATACTTTTTTTTCCCAATAAATTGTGTACCGTGACATATCTGCCGGTCGCGTGCATAAACAGACTTTTGCATTGTACGATTATCGCGGCTGTCAATCTGAACACTGAATAAAAAATGCATCGGTGATTATCTCGACAAATTATCGCGATTCGACAAATGTCACATCCAGATGAACGTTCTACTCATTGGAAGATACCATTGATCTATCGCCTCTTCGCGCGACAGCACAAACCGCGGACCAACTTTTGGAATTTCAAAAAATAAATAAATAAATAACTGTTGCATTTGGAGTCACATTGTTTTCGATCAAATTATATTTTAAACCATTTCTCTCGAGAAAACAGTTAAACGCACGTGCGATGAAATTGAACTTCGGTCTGTATAAAAAAGGTTAATGTGAAACCGCGTCGAACTGGAAACAATATATGCGTCATTATGCCTCGTATCTCGTAACTAGAACGTACCTAGCGGTTTTACATCGTATCACGACGGCGAGCATTATCCGATTGTTACAACGTCACACGCTCGCGGCGGCGAAATGTATTCGCGCGTTTCTCACAACTTATGTAAAAGTACACCTTGCCCTACTTTGATAGATACGGACGGTCATGCCATAATGATCTCCATTTTGTGCCTTATCGCGCCACAGCTTGCGCGATACACACAAGGGAGTTGTTACAAAAATGACTCCATTCTGAAACTACGTCATCGCCGCCACCGCCGTCGTCGTCTCCGTCGTGCGAGGAAAAAAAAAACCGACACAATTATCTATAATTTGCCACATAATTCAAATCATTACTCTTTATCAAGAATTATAAAATCCACAATAGAAATTTATCTCTCGTTGCAATCACTGTTGATTTTTTTTTTGACGCGCGACGATCTTGTCATCTAAAAAAAAAAAAAAAAGAAATTCCACTGGAAAAGATAAGTTTTGCACAGCTCGTTCGACGACGAAGAGTGACGCCGATTTATCTTTATGACCATAGCGTCACGAATATGGCACTGAAACGTCTTGTAAATTATATCGCTGATACCGTCACGCCCCTGAACTCGGTCTATCGCTCGGTTCGCGCTCGTCTCTCGTTTCATCGTGCCTGTCGCGCGTCCTACGAATAATAACGAATCTAATGAAGCAAAATCTCGGAGCGACGCTACGTGCGCTTGCAGTCGCCGAGAAATATCCGCCGTCTGTAGAAAAATGCAGGGCGAAATCCCTTTACCTGCTGCTTTTCTTGGTAGGAAGATTTCGCTCGGAAAATTGCGATTCGTCTCTCTCCTCCCTTCTCCCTTTTCTTCTTTTCTCACTCTCTTTTACTCTCTCTGTCTCTCTCTCTTCGTATGCGCGCACGGATCTTCTTCCTTCCTCCTCATTTCCTTAGTCCTTTTACTACGTATCGTATAGATATAC
>QVOA01013560.1:0-54634 GCA_014825685.1 Pseudomyrmex cubaensis
AATCTTAACAGCAGCGTCAAAAACAAAGTTGAAAGAGATACAACGACCCTACACTTTCTCTCTAAGTAAAAGTAAAAGTTGAACGAGTCGACAAGTTCAGTACTGCGATCGCTTTATTTATAAGATGCTTTCTCTTGTGCTGATTGCAATTTTCGAATCAATTTAATTGTGTCATCTTTAGAAATTACACTATTTTGACAGAAATAAATAAGTATTTCATAAAAAATAATAAAAATACTTTTGGAGTGCTTATACTTCATTTTATCACTAGATTTTTAAGTATGCGGCTCGTGTGCTGCACAAAATAAAAAATAGAATGTCTGTGTACAGCTGATGTACTTAATTTATAGCAGTAAACTTCAACGTTTCCGTAGTGTAGTGGTTATCACGTGTGCTTCACACGCACAAGGTCCCCGGTTCGATCCCGGGCGGAAACAGGATTTTTTTTTTTTTTAACAACATATTTTTTATATTTAACACTTGTATTGTTTGTAATTTTTAATTTATTTAATTTTTTAAATTTAGTATATAACAAAAATATATATATATATTTCTGCTCAGGATTGAGAAAATCGAGAAGATCTTGTGCGTGTAAAGTACACTTGATGTACACTACTGTAGAAAAATGGAACTTTTAGGTTCGACATATTTTAAAAGTATATATAAAATGAATAGTCTTGAACAATAATTTTGTAGAACACACATTTCTTTTTGTTTTCCTTTGAAAAAAATATAAATATCTTAAGTAGGAAAGTGCTAAAAATGCTTTTATCTCAAGTACAACACATGTTCTGTCAAAATTTATTTCTTAGTTAATAATGTAAGTACATTATTAAGTTACTAATGTAAATTTTAAAACAAAAGTAGACAATTGGATCGTGATACAGATCCATCGCGATTGATTAAATTCAAGATTTTATCGGTGATGATTTCTGCGCAAAAACGAAGTTAGAAGATTTAGGAAACGCTGCTGATCTTTGTGTGTACGAAAAAGAAAAAAGAACTCGCACGAGAGTATGAGAACACCGGATTGTGTCTCGAGGGGTAGGGCAGTCGAGCCGTCTCAAGGCCGGTTAGGCACAAGGGCAGCTTCAGTCTAGTGTGAACTCGACCGCGCCCTTCGAGGTCGTGCCATCCCATTCTCACACACACTTATCTTTACTTCTCCTTCGGCAAGTCAACACAAGAGCTCCAGTTTCTTTGTGTTACAAGTACCAGAGAACAACGAGAATAAGCGAAGATGAATCAATTTGAAGATTGACATGTATAATCGTGAACGATTCAACAATTAACTAATTGTAATTATTTTTTACTGTTACTCATAATTTGTGTGTGTGTGTGTAATGAGATTATCTCTCGTATGGAATCACAAGCGTAAAGTTTCGAACTTCTTTACTGTGTCGACTTGTGTATAGTGCTATTCTATAAGTTCTCTCTTATCTCTATGTGATGCAAAAACGGATCAAATCTTGTCAAGTGTCTCAGTGTGACATCTTTAATCAGTGTCGAAAAGACTTTTTTTTTCATTGAACCGTGAGGTCAGTTTTGATTAGTATGAGAAGCTCGACAACCATTGTTATTGAATTAATTGCTAGTCGTGTAGAACAGATAAGCTCACAGACGTACCTCTGTTATTCCCTCCAACCCCACGAGCTTCGAATCACTTCATAATTGGATGTCACGCGATAGGGAACGACAGACGAATCAAGGTCTCGGTCGATGAAAGGGACAAGAATCGCTTCGGCAAATAAGCTAACCAATTTTCACGGTTTCACGGAACTTAAAGTAAGAAGTGTTATATCAAATGTTATTAAAACACATTAGTAGTTTTTATCAGATTACGAAAGAAATTCTTTCATGCGTGAAAACGTATTCTCTCATAAATATTTTAATGCTTGAACGCTCGTTGTCAAGCCAGATAAATCTCCGTTACTATTTATCCTAAATTTGTATCAATTACGAATGAGCAAGATCATCTAATATAAATTTAATTAACAAAGATTATTATAATATAAATTTAATTAACAAAGATTATCTAATATAAAGTTAATTAACATTGATTTTACAAATTCTAATTTCGCGACATGAGATATCTGACCTTGCAACGTAATTGATAAATTTTCGGAGAAAACAAAATGTGTTGTCGAACACACACTTTTTTTGCCGAAGACGAGATTTCGGAATGAAGTTCAAAGGGGATGAAGCGATAACCGATTTCTGGCGTGAGTTTGAGTGAGACTCGTCTTGACCGGGCGAAACACGAGTAAGACAGATGAAAGGGCGGAACGCCATGCAAGAAAAGGAGGGGAAGGGAGACAAAGAACCGAACAAGCCCTCATTCCATACCGCGCTGCACGCCATGCTTGCTCTCAGTTCCCGGGGTTAATGTACTATGGTAGACACAAAAATCCCCCCAAGGTCGGTGCATCCCTGTCTGTCGGTTCGTCCGTTCTACGAATGACCGTCTCTTGCCCCACCCTTCGGACAACCCCCTCAACACTCAGCGTCCCTCCTACAAGACGCAGACTCACCCACGCGACCTGATCTTGAACGACTTCAGGGCCATGCAACAAAGACATGTAAAAATTTTATTAGACAGCTCATGCGAAATATATAAACACTCGATCACAAGCCACTCATTTTCGTAAGTACGAAGAGCAATTATTGTACACGATTACCGCGATTGATTGAACAAGAATCAAAGTTCTCGTCAGAAATAAATTCTCTGAAAGAAATACGGTCTAACACACACATTATAGAAGAGAAATAACATTACTTGTTACGATAATAATTTGATAATAACTTGACTTTGTCAATAACTTTTCTCTAGAATATTCGGATCAAAAATTTTCGATTGCGGAATCTTTTTTTTTTTTTATTAATCAAAGTTAATAACCGTTCAGATTGTGACACCACGCGCAATGCAAAGAAGAAACGAAGAGAACAATCGAGAGCACGCGTACAGTGTGAAGCGACACACGAGTGCAACGGGTGAACGGCCGGCTGTGCATCCAGACTGCAGACGTCCAATAAAAATATCTTACGATAGTCTTTCTCTCTTTCTCTTCTGATCACCTCTCTATCCCCTCATTCATCGTCAAATTATTTTTATTGTCGAATAACCAAGTGGTGATTCTTTCTCCCTCTTTCTTTCTCTCTTTCTGATCAACAGCGTGGCCGTAGCAGATGCTTTCTTTTCGAATTAAAAGGCAAGTCAAACAAAAAGTGAAAATACCTGTCTATATTTTTGAAAATTTATTTCAGACATTATATGAGTTTTGCAAATTTATTTTAGAAATCACGAGAAATACAATTGAAAAATTTCAACTTCGAAACTCAAACGATTCGCGCGATTTTTGCGCAGCAATTTAAAAAGATATATTATATAAAAAATATCGTCAAGCTGATATATATCTTATACTATAATTGAAATCACATTTCGCGAATAGTTTTTTTGAACATGTTTGCCAACAATGTCAATAGATACAGCTAACTTTTGAAATTCAACAGCTGCGTTAGCGCGCACTAAGTATTACGGCGAGTATACACGGCTGATGATTCAAATGAATTTTTACTTTGCAAAGCTGAGAGCGCATTATCTTCTCGTTATTGATACGATTACAGGACGATGCACTCGTCGCGAACGTAAATACGTGCGCGAAAAGACGACGATCGGAGCTTTTAACACATACTTTCGAGATCTATGAGATTCTCCGCGGATAAATTTTTCGCGTCTATTCTTGCTAACGCAAAAGGCTTCTGAATCACTCTAAATTATTACGAGACAGCCAAGAAACGGTGTATTCTGGGTCGAACGGTATATTGTTTCCCTGCGACGTCGATTGCAGATCTCTAAGAACGGTCCGACCGTTAATCCTTCCGATTCGATCCTAAAAATATCGGAGAAAAAAACGCGAGACGCGCGTCAACGCGCCCCCTCGAAGGAGCAATGCCGATGTGCAAAAAAATATTTTTAAACTTTCTCGGATAATGCAAGATAATAAACAAATATTGCAAGTGTCACAATATAAAAAAAGATAAAAACGTTTAGATGTTGCTTATGTATAGTTTCTAATCTATATTTGATTCTTATCAAAATAGTATTAAGATATAAATAAAATTGCTATTTCTGATTCCTATTATCTGCAATCAAGCGGATCAAACTATATAATTTTATCAGATTTGAATATCCTATGCATAAACTTTTCAAAGATGAGATTTTGATTCGTTTGACGTTTAAGCGTCACCGACCGTCGCTCGGTCGCGACAGTCGAGACGATTCATAGTATGAGTCACTGGAAATATAATCCGAATCTACAGTCAGCTATGACACACAAGGTCAAGGTTTCACACGGTAATCAAGAAACAAATTAATTTACCTCGTATTGGTATAGACAAGACAGAGACTCAATTGATTGTGTTATGTGTACGTACAACTGAAACTATGCGCACAAAAAAAGGTACATTATGAATTACTTTTTGATTATGTTTTCGTTACAATTTGGTATTTTATATATTATATATATATTTGATATTTTTTCAAGTAAAACCTACAAAAGATATAAGTTTCTTTAAATTAGCGCATTGCTGCTTTCCACGTATCTACCTACGCTTTATTATTGAAAGCTTCAAGTATTAATCGGTAGTATAACACACATAAAATTTACAATGACTATACGTGTGATAAAACGATGTTGCACATAAAGTCATTACACACGAAGCATCGATGAGCGCGACAGAAGAGCTTCAACTGAAATATTACACATACTCAATTTTAGAACTTCCTTTCACATGAACACACAATTCGCTGTAACATTCAGGCTAATTAAAGAATCAACCTTGCAATGACGAAGTTTTATATAACTACATAACGTCGCATAAATTACAATTCTCGCGAACTTTTACAAATTTAGACTTTCTCTAACCGTGTAACGAGAAATTTAGAGAAAGTTAATTAATATTTTTTATATTATAAACATTGTTCCGAATCGATCAGCAATTGCCTGGAGCGATTCTTTCGGTCGAGAGAAACGCGTTGGAGGGTAAATCACTCGGATAACCTCCGATTGACCAGTAAACGATGACCCTCGATTCGTTCTTACGTCGTTGAAGAACAAATCGATGCCTCGAGCAGTGTCAATGTCAGCCGTAGGGCAGATGCGGTCGAAGATGCGAGAAGGGGAAGCAGAGTAGAGCAGAACCACAGTCTTTGGCATTGCATCATAGTGACGTCAGTCAGCAACCTCTTTGCTTACTCCGCCATTAGACTTTGCCCCGGCATGCCCTCACCTACTATGAACGACTACGGCTTTACCACCCCACATTAAGTTCTCCAACCTGCGGCATGGACACACCTTCGCATCAGTCCAACCTGTTGATCTAGCTGAGAATAAACTCAATCCCTCGTTATGGAAAATACCGAAGATCGTAATACGCGCGTATGTTCAAATATCGATTTATACCTGTTTGTAGCCGTCATCGAAGAATCAGAGAGATAAAACGTATCACTCAAAGATAAAAAAAACCGTTCAGTTTTAATCTGAATTTTTTAATCTTTCCAAACAGTGGATTCTGATAGAACATTTTTCACAAGTTACTATGTAAGAAAAAGATTTGGAACAAGGAAAAATGTTGCAGGAAGAGAAGAGATTTCTTGAGAATTTTTGATAAAGCTCTCACATCAAGAAAGTGTTTTCCTTGTCGTGAAGTAACAAAGTTCTTTTGCAAAGACAAAGAACTTCGCGAACGTCCGCTGATGTTCAGAGTATCGAAGCATACACGGGCGACACACGTGGTATCGAATTACCTCTGTCTTACTACACGGTTTTCGGGTGGTCCACGACTGAAAAAAGCTGCACACACACACACACGAAAGAGAGTCTCGATCGAGTCGAGCTGCTCAATACGAGCTGCCAAGGTGGGCCAGCGTGTTTTTTTTTTCGTTTTGCGAATCATACTTTGCGCACCTGTCCAAAATCGAATGTAGGTACTTTGTGTTTCTCTGTGACTTGGCTTGAAAAGCTGATAAGGAATTAATTCTCAATAACGAAACAAAACCACTCTTTCCCCCGTTACAATCCGCGCAAATCCATGAAATTCTAAACCGTGATGACAAAAACCTACCGCAAGCTTTTTTTTATAAAATAAAACATTTCAATCATTAAACAAAGTAACCGATGCGGCAAGCTGAAAGCACACAGCGGACAAAGGTGGTGAATATACGGTTCTTCTTTTTCGAGGTCACCCATCACCCGTGCCGTACCACCTGCCCGTTGATACAGTCGAGCTCACACTCCTTCGATATTAATGTCCATTTTGTAACGGAAGATAATATGATTCCCCTACGTGGAATGATGTAGGTGATATAAATGAATTCTTCCCCTCGCTAAAATGGAATAAGTAAATCGTGCTTTTTATTTCACGGGCTGATGATATAACTGCTTGCCGCACAATTTGTATCAATAACTCATAGATGTAAACAGTGTGATTTAATCCTTGTAAAAACTTATGATTTATTCATTACGATTAAAGTGGAAAACGCGATAAAATATAAAAGCGTGTAAATACATCAATTTAGAATACAATACTCGATGTATGTATATACTATTTTGATTTTGATAAAATGGAATCAGTTGATTACAAACGATCCCCCTAAAGAGAGAGAAAGACTTATTATAAATAATTACACGCGCAACCGTCTGTCGTGGGTCATCGTAAACGCGGGTGCGCCGACGGCCAGGTGTTCCGGTCGGCGTACGCCGATTTTGTGGATCGTCGTCATGGCAGGCAGACACCCCGAGTTGTGCGTTTGGCACATGACTGCTGGCAACACCGTTTGCTTCGTTTATGTAGGTCACAAGCTATGCATGGGGTTACAACATTCAGGGCCGTAAAAGTCAAAGTTGCTTTGCTGTATATATGCAAGAGAAATACGTATACACACTTGAGCAATCGAAACTTTGTTTTGGCTATATCTCACTCGGTCAATTCCCGTCGGATGCAGATGGTTTAACTGAGGGAGGTCTGAAGCAAAGCTCGAATTATTAAACAAAACAAGAAACACGCTATATTTTATATTGCGCGTCTTAGATATAAAAAAATTAAATCCTACTAAAAAATTATAGTGATAAAATATTTTTTGAAAGTCTTTGCAAATTTTTCTGATATTTAAAAAATAGATGTGTGTGTGTGTGACGAAAAAATTTCATCTCTTTGAGCACGAGCCTGACATAACGAAATGCGGTTGATTCGAGCAGGTGTTACGAGTAAACGAAGCACCCGTTGTCGAAAGAGTCAAGCCACCTGTCCATTTTTATCAAGCGTATTACATACATTACATTCACACTTCGAAGCGCAGCGTGTTTTCTCCGTCTACAAAAGGGCGTAACGAGATACATATAGCTTCAGCTCACATGGTCGAAAAGCTGTGTCTTTGTGGTTACATTCTTTATTTCATAACCGTCTATAACCGCCTTCAACCGGTTCAGGATTAATAATTATATTGTTCAATAGAGGATAATGACAGACAAATTACTGACAAATGGTTTCAAAATGATAAACAGTAAAACAAAAATGATATAAAAAATCAATTTGATTCAGTTGCTTTCTACTTAGTTTTTCACTGACAAGCAACATCAACAACGTAAAAATACATTTGATCTGTTCTTCCGGATAAACTTAAAGAGAATTTGATTTATTCTTCTAATTTAAAAATCCTAAAGAGATGTCCTCAAGACCGATTACGTACAGGTGTGGCCCCTTTTTACATAAGGTCTTTCTGCCTCCTGCATTCTGACTTCTCAAGGCAAAGTGAGAAGAGAAATCGCGTGTCCTTCATGAAATAAAGCATTGATGATTTGAAATAGCCTATAAAAACGACCCTTTAACCAAACAGATGTCGCTTCTTTTGCCAATAATTCGATTGTAAGTTAGAAATGATGACAGACAGTTATTGGATCGCTTTAAGATGTGATTATTGCGTTCATTGTTAAAAGACACATTGAATAATGTGCAATTTGGTTTTGCTCCATGAGAATCTAATAAAAGTCTCATTTGAAGAATTTGGAAACTCGAAGAGAGGTGTCTTCAAAGGTCTTCAAAGAAGGTCAGTCTTTTATCCGTTTGCGCCCGTGAACACACATGTGCGATGGTGAATTTTTTAATAAAACGTTTCTAAGGTTTCTTTTGCAGAAAAATGAATATATTTCATTGTATATAATATTTAGTGACATGTAATAAGACTGTCATTTTTTGAAACAAGAACCTGAGAAAGACCACTATCGTTTTTGTTTTATTCGCAAGCATCAATAAATGTCGCAATGATTGTTTTCTTAATAAAAAAAACTCAGAGACGTTCCGAATCTTCTTTTGTGACACAAATTGAACATATTTCATCGTATATCTATTGACGTGTAATAAGACTGTTACTTTTTGAAACAAGAGGCTGAGAAAGCCGTCGCAGCACTGTTTTTTCGATTCTTTCAAAATTTCGAAAATTCTTCTGTCTATTTCTCTTCTTTGTCAAATAATTTACTACTGATTTATTGCGTAATATTCGCATTAAGTGCTGCACAAAATTGTTTGACGTAATCGCGTGTTGTAATAATTGTAATTGTAAAACATAAGATAAACGTGTGCCTTATTATCTTCCACGACCTACAGGGGCGTATGAGGTCAATATGCGTGGGTTGTTGCACCGGGTAGGACGTCGGATCGATACAGCTTGCACCGGGGTGCACAACCCAGCAACGTCCCACTACCGTGTTCCACCTTCCCATCCATAGCAACAGGCAGCTATTTATGTGCGCCAGGTTAACTCGTTACGCGCGTGTCAGTTTCTGATTAAATGACGACAACACAATCAGTCTCTTCCGTTTCGTATTTTTAAAAGAATCAGAAAGCAACAGGCTCATTTCAGTCAAACTTTATATATTATTATAATTATATTACAAGAAAATAAAAACTCATTTTTAGATGTTTGTTTTTGTATGTGATAATAGATTTTAAATTAAACTAATATGTGATAAAAAGAGTAAACTTTTTTTTTATAATATTAAAAAAATTTAAATTAATCTGTAAATTACTTGAATTTATTGTAGTTATATGTACATATAAATATATATATATATGTATGTAATAAATATATATTATAACATCAGATATGTAAAATGTGTTGTAAATATAAAACTCTGAGAAAGAAAATCTCAAATGACGCTTCCAGGAATCAACGCAGAACCAACGTCAGAGTGCAAAATGTAGAAAATGTGACATAAATAAAAAATATTTATTTTAAAAATTAAGTGGAGCATTAAAAAGTCTTAAAATTAAATTAAAATCTTAAAGAAGTTTTCTTCGTACAAGCATTTAAAAAAAAACAGAAGTAACAAGAAACAATCCGATAGATAATCGGTGATTATATTGTAATCAATGTTTTGTCGTCATAGTATCTGAAAATATATATATATTGGGTGGGGCAGCAATTTGACCTTTCGAGGAACTGGGATAACTAGAGTCAGATTGGCGGTGGGTGTCATTGTGAATAGAAGTCACACTTGGAAAAATAGGTTGAAGGTTAAAGGTTACGATACAACGAATGTAGACATAGTCTGTTCATTTTCATCTCTTTTCCAGTATCAAAATATACCTCAGAGAGAAAAAATATCAATATATTTTTTAAAGTGATTAAAAAGCAATCCAATTGTTTTTTCTATCGATAGCTAATGTTCAAACATATTTTGCACAAGGTCGATCACAAATTGAGCAAGTAATTGTAATTCTTTTTATCTTTATAACAAAACCATTTTACCATTCACGCTTGTAGAATACATAAGTATGAGCCGAGAAGAGGAGATAAAAGTAAAACGAATTAGGATTCGGCCTTGATTCGGCGACCAAAGTTTTTCAGGAGGGTGGCAAGATCCTTAATGGTATAAGAGCAGGGGAAGAGCAAAGATAATTCGAATGTGTATCAGAGAGTGAGTGAGCCCATTTTTCCAGCCAGTGACTTCCAGCCAAAATTCCCCAAGAGCACGCACACGCTTATAGATAACATCTTTTCGCGCCTGCTTTTTTTTAAGGATGAAATATTTTCAGTTCGTTATCATTTTACCGATGAGTAGCAGTCCTGAGTTTTGAAAATCTGAATTTTTTCGAAGTTAGAATCTGAAAGTCATCTTTCAATATGAAAAAAATAGAAAATTAAAGTTCTTTAAGTATTTTTAATCTTGTGATATGTGCTTTCTCGATGATCCGTGTAAAATATGTAAGTGTTTTTTATACGATATAGAACATAAAAAATGCAACACATATATTTACATAATCTATTTTCCTCTAAAATCACCAAATTCAATAAATCGATTAAGAACAGTATATAAAATTTTCTTTCTTCCTTCTCGTATGTTTTTTCCCGTAAAAGCGCTTTTCCTGAGAGACCGGCCGTGTATTACAACGACACATTACTATGACTAGTACCAGGCATGGCAGTTCAGGCATGTCGGAGGCCAAGGCCGAGTAAATTTACCCGGGGGCTGCCTATCCATTCAAAAGCTTCTCCTATGGCTCCTCGACCCGAAATTCGGCACTCATGGAATCTACGTGACTAGCAAGCCGCGTAATTTTGTTTTACCTCCAATTTAGTTCGGTTTCTATTATATTAAGAAACGTGAGTGCGTGTGAATGTGTAAATTTCTAATTTTACTTAATTAACACTTTTTCGCGTTATAAGCTAACGCGCGCGAGAGTACATAATACATTTTTATGTGTATTTCACTCTCCTACATAAAAAAATAGCTATAAATACATCGCCATTAACTTTATCGGTAAGTGAGACCTTGTTTCGTCACGATCAGATTACATCGTGAAGAATACATTCGTAAAAGTGATTGTGCTTTTAGAACAATCTCTATCAAAAATGATAACGATTATACCTATGGCGCGTTATCATCACGCTTGTGAACAAAACACCACGCAAATCAATATTTTCAGTAAAAAAAATGATCATACGTCGCGCTTAATTTCGATAAAAAAAAAAAAAAAATCTTTTTATTATTGTAAAAGAAACGGCAATATGCGTTCCGTGATTCGACCATGAACCGAGCCAAGAAAAGCAAGAAGGAAAATGCGCAACGGTGACAATTGAGTCTTATCAATCGCGTGGCACAAATAAGCATTACTGAATGCAAAGAAACGGATATAGACAAGGGATGCGGGAACGGAGGAAAACAAGCACGATGCCAAGTTCGAGGACGCAGGATGCTTGACTGCATCGCTTTACACGCGCGACTAAAAGAGATACACGTTGAGTGTACGTGTGTGTGTGTGTGTGTGTGTGTGTACGCGCACGCGTGTTCGAAAATTTATGTTACTAATATCAACATTCGTGTCAATAATAAAACAAAGTAGATACCGTTACACTACCGATCGGAAAAGCACTTAATACTAATAACGGTGAAAATTTTAAGTACGTTTTATAAATTTTCCATCAGCACTGATAAAGTGGAGAATCACGAGAAGAAGAGGCCAATCCATAAAAGCGAAAAATAACACGCAATCTAATTAAATACACGTTTTAATGCCAATGGCATAATTTTTCCATCACCTTTACCTTGAAGCAAATGTGTCGTATAATTGCCAGAGAGAGAATTCAGGCGAGAACAGACATATATTCGTGTGTTGTGTGACGCTTCTAAAAAGTGTTTTTTTTTTTTTTTTTTTTTTACGAGTAATACACGCGTCCGCTCCGTCTGCATTATATTCATTGATTTACTTTGAATGTGTTCTGCTAGAAAAAATTGCACAACTCTTTTAACATCGAAATAGACGCGTGGTGTCTATATTGTAATGAAGAAGCGGAAATATTTACGAAAAGATCTTTGAACGGTATTTTTTTCTTCTGGCATATAACATATTCATTGTGCGCAATCAGAAGAAGGAAATACTTTCTAAGTCTTGACCGCGGCGTTTTTAGCGCGAACATTCACGGGTTAACGGCGCGGCTCTCGTTGAAGGTTAACTCCTCGACCTTCGGCGATACGTCGATTACTTGAAAATAGCCGTTGTTGTCGGAGCAATGCGCGCGACACACGATGTCCTACGCACACTCGTATCATCAGAGACGTCCTTCGTGGGGCATTCTTTTAGCTACATTATGCACATACACACTATCAGTTGCATGCGCTCGAGCACAGGCAATACACGTGACCGAGATTGTATACGTACAACATACGAGTAGCGCGCGCGATTGCAAAACTTTCGTCGATTTATCGTCGCTGTTGCAAATTCAGTTTAAGGAAAAAACGACGGGTTCAGTTTGAGTTTGTTGCGCAAACAAACGCAATGAGATATTCCGCGCGAAATTCTTTCCTTACACAATTTTGTTGCACTTAGAAATATATATATTTCGAGCACAAAAAAAATTTCTGCCGAAAAATTGTGCGATTGTTCGCGAGAACGATCAATTAAAGAGTATCATTACATACATTATATGCGCCTATTGTTAAATATTTCTCTTCTTCGTCACTGAGCGGTCGAAGTCCAGGCACGACCTTCCCCCGGAGGGCGATATCCTATTGATAGATATAAAACGAAACATTGTCCTCTCGAGAACGTTTTGTCAGAATGTATCAGCGACACGACCGAACAGTCACGAGTCATCGAGATATTTTCAAAGTTAAAATATAAAGACTTTTTCCCAAGTTTCCTCAAGTTCTTTCAACACTTTTACGGCAAAACAAAGTTTCACTTTCAAAGTTTCATTCTCTTCTGCGATACAATTTAATAAAGAGAGTTTTATATTCTTTTGTCATTCTTTTTCATATAAAAATCTCGCCTCACACGCAAACGGTTGTCAATTTCGCCGCCACATATGTGATGAACAGTCAAGGTCGCGATCCTCCCGTTTGAATATAAATTGCACCAATTAGACTCACCTTTATTCCCGCCGCGTCTGTTTGTTCGCTGATTGGTCAGGATTATGGTACTGATATCGCGCTTTAACTCCCGACGTTCAACTCTGTGACAAGGTCAGAAGGAGAACTGTGCTCGCTCTTCTTGTCTGAGAGTGAAGACAATGGATCGCAAATAACTTTGTTTTTTTCCTTCTACTTTCAGTGAGCAACTAACTACTTTAAACTGTTTTATTTTCCATTAATAATATTTCCACGATTATAACAGCTGTCGTATTTATTTCTATTTTATGAACTCGCGTACACACACACACATACACACACATATTTATGTGTAAAACATTTGAAAAACAATTAGCTATTATATTCTTTCAACGACAAATTAAAAAATAAATAAGAAAAAAAAACTTTATCTGTTACAAACTTAAGTTGATTTTTAAGTCAAAGTCACTCCTCGGTTTAACAGTTAATCCTCGAACTCTCCCTTTCCTACGAATCAATCTTCCTTTGTCGTAAAATTACGAAATAACGCCTTAGAGAGTGGGCGTGTATATTTGACGTTTTACCGGGAAAGAAAGTAAATATATCCTCGAATTGGCGAGCCGTATTTCAAGGAAATTGCGGTTTTTCACGCGAGTGTCGTTCCCACAGTTACGGGTGCATCGTGTAATCGCAAGATCATCGCCGATCTTGAAACGCGACACAGGATGTTGTGGCAAAGGCTATCTCATTTTCACCGACGTTTCCGTTCGCGCATATACGTATACAACATCCTTGAAAGATACGCACGTTACGACGAATCAAGACGAGCGATTCGATGTAGTTCCGTGCTATTAAGCAACGTTTCACGCGTCACAATCAAAATCAACTCAGACAATCGTTGCGAAATTTCTTTTCAGTTAATTATCGCACCAATACGAACTACGTTGACGCAATTTCTCGCAAAAAAAAAAAAAAAAAAAAAAATCGCGATATATATTGCGCGTCGTCCTTCAAGATGTAAATGGAGATAAATATTATACCGAGATATCCGACGACGAATAGGCGTTGTTATTCGACCGTAAACCTACTTTCCCGCGAAACAAACGCGAGTATACACACAACGCGCCCTTTTCTCCTCCGCACGGGTTCGTAATAATGGAGAGAAAGTCGCAAACGTAGGCACATAAAATATGAGGAAGCCTGTACTAATGCGTACTTATTTGACTCGGCAAAAATTTTGCAATTATCAACACGCGTGTAAAACACCAATTGCATTATGTGTTGAACTAAGAATTCCAATTGTAGAACGCTCTAATTTGTAGATTGTTACTCAAAACAATATGTATAAATGCCGGAAACGACTTTCAAAGAATGATTAAACGACATTGCGCTTCGACAACGAAGGACACCTTTCTCGCAAGTGAAAGGATACGGCGACCTCAAAAGACATTCTCATAGCGTCGGATAGGATTGTTGCGTGCAGGAAAAATACGAAATGGAAAATACGGGGGAGAATGTCGTGTTTGCGTTCAATTCGGGAAAAACGTCGTGTCGGTTGCACGGAACTGTAGTAGCCGCAGGAGGTTGTAATCGCGTACAGTCTCGTCTCACACATTCACGCCTGCAACGTACGGTAGTATAACGGATCCCCGCGAGATTATTTATGCGATCTCACAATGGGGCGAGTTACGTAAGACGCCGTCCGCGTGGAACTGGAATAGCGGGAACTGGTCTCGAGCCAATAATTGCTGCGTCTTAATCGGTCGACGCTCGTCCTTCGGGGAGAGTGGCCTGAAAGAGAAACCCGGGAGCAATCTTTGTCGAAGACGTTCTTTATTTATCCGCGAGTCATGCGCTTCCGGACGAACGTAGAGACTTTTTCTAGACACACATACGTGCGCACAACGTAACAATCCTGCTTATAGTTTAGACCATTAAAACATCTATGTACACAAGTTACTGCGGACATAAGCGCAAGTCCATTCAGATTATTTATCTTTTTACGTGATCAGTGCAAAATAGCATCACCATTTATCTACGATTAGACATGTTAAATGACAATCATTACCTACATTTAATTCTGTTTACCTAACTGCAATAATTGTTTTAATGAGTTACCAACTAACCGAGCTCGAGGTCGATCATTGTGTGTAAAGCTGTTAGACACACATGCCTGCATCATCCTTGTGTAACAGAGCGACTCGGACATTGTGCCAGACAAAAGCGTCGTAGGACCTTCGTCGTCGACACGAACAAAACGAGCCGGGAGCCGTCCTTCTTAATGGCAAATTATCTTCGTCCTAATTCCAATGTTTGAAAAGTCGTTAGAAGGATCATAAACTTGTTAGCAAGGTCTATCCATAGAAATTCGGATCTTACGACGTGTATAAATATTTCATATATATTCTTAATTTTCTTTTTTTTTTATTTTTAAATTAAAATTTTTTAAATACGCTTTTATTTTTAAAATATGTCTTGGTTTTTTTTATCAAGAAGTTATTATTCTGATATATTGTAAAAAAAAAATTGATCCGAAGTCCGCTTGTCGGAATGTTAATATCCACAAACAAATATCTCTACTCGGTTGTGTCATACAAATGAAAGATTCGCGCCGAACGAGAAGTCGAGAGCAAGTTGATTCTGTGTACGTTGAACAATGAGACATAAAACTAACTTCAAAGTGGGTGAACAGGTCACCATGCGGCTCGTGGTAGAAACGTAGCGCTATATCTTTCGTTCTTTCACTACGACCCAAAAGGCCCGGCATCGAAAGTCGGTATATGTGGGAAAGCTTCAGGAACGATACACTATTGAAATTCGTCGCTTTCGCTACGTGTACATCCACGCAGTCGGCAGCATTTGTAATATGCAAGTAGTTCCGAGAGAGCTAACTTTTAACGAAGATAAGTTCAGATTTAATTTTGGTATTTTCAAATTTATTTTTAAAGATAACGCTCCGAAATAAAAAGTTTTACGTTTGCGTATCATTTGCATTATCGCAGAATGAATAAACATTGAAAGTAAAGTAACGAGTTCCGCATGTTAAATATCAAAATCTCGGAAGAGGCGCAACATTCTTCTGGGGATCTTCCACACTTAACACCTTTCACTTCGACACATTGGGATATCGAGAGATCCTGGCGAGTATACGATTTTATTTAAATAACAGCTGCATCACGATCGAGTGGCGCTCTTGATTATACTCTCACTTTCTCTGCGTCGACCCGGTTTTCGACGACACGATTTGCTCCGCCAAATGGGAAAGTGAACACTGTTTTTTTTTTTTTTTATCTTTGTGTGTGCGCAAGAGAAATTCTTTCCAAAGGAGTGGCAAGGTTTGCTATATATGATATCACGATGGAAACAAATAGGTAAAATTTGGACTTAAAAATCGCAGTATAAATATTTCAAACGATATTCGCAAGGTAACACTGTCAGATCGATTGGTCTGTCAGTGTTACTGAGGTCATGAAAGAAAAAAAATACATTTTTTAAAGTTCTCTAGAATTTACTGCAAAAACCTTCGACGCGAAAAAAAGAAACTGTGAAAAATTATCGATATCCATCCAGAAGAATGACAACGTACGGTGATCTATGTGTTGACAAATGCCTTGTGATGTTTCCGCCTTTATGAGGTCATTTCAAGAATGGCCCTCACTTTGAACGTGCTACTTTGAACATAATATTCATCAGTTTGCGAAGAGTTTTAACGCGTAGGTCATTAAATGACAAGTATTTATTACAAGTGGTTAATAATACTAACGTGATATGTAAACTCAGTTGTATAAATCGTTGAGAAAGAAAACGTGTTTAAAATGTACATTTATATCATCTTTTTAAACTCTTGCGTGTTGCACACACGGGCATTTTTTTAATTTTATGTAATATTAGAATATATAGTAAGTTAAATTAAAGTAAGTAAATTAAATTAGAGTAAATATAAATAAGTTATTAAATAATTTATAAGTAAATATAAAATTAATTTTTTTATATAAGAGATAATGTACAAATATAATTACCGCTCTTATACTTTCTTATTCTTGTATAAATAGCATCTAGTTTTCATATGTTGAGGTGTATTACAAAACGTCCCGAAATATCTTAATGAGATATATCCACTCTTATTTGGCCGAATAACCAAAAAGAAAGCTAATCGCGCTATAATCAGACGGTCGTTAATATCAGTCCACCTTCACGATGTCGTTTTGCTTCGGTTGTTGCCGCGACGCTTACTATACCCCGGAAATAGCTTTCACTTTCTCCTCACCGCTTTGGTCGGTTAACTTTCCCTGCCGCGACGTTGATATCGGACGCCAACGAGCGCGGACAAGCGAGCACATGCACACGCACGCTTTTGTAGATCGGGAAAGGGGGAAAAGAATCGGGTTTCTAGGTCGTTCCCGTTGACGGGAACAAAGAGTGCGTATACACCCGTTTCTCTCGCACTCACGAGGATTTGTGAACCCGTTGTGAACCCGCGAACACTCTTACTAACCGCATTTATCCTCCTCAAGTGGCGTAACGTGAGGGTCTGATCCGCTTTCTATATTCTATTTTGTTGATACCTATTTGTCTCGCGACTAAGTGCGCGATATGGCATCGCGCGCTCTGAAGCGACGGACACTTGTGTTAAATTCCAAAATTTGTTTGCAAACGGAACGTTCAGATCAACTTGCGATGGTTTTATTTGTAAATAAAAAATCATGATTTTCTTTGCAATGCTTTCACTGAGGTTTTATCCAGTAAACATATTTAAAATATCAAAATCCAGTAAACATATAAAAGTCAATACGATTTAGCTTTCTAAGAATACACAACAAAAAACTGAAATAAAGCTTCAACATTTGTATCGTGGAGCTCATTACAAAACAATATTGATGGAAAAAAAATATTGATTAAAAAAAAAAAAATTTTAATTTCCTCCGATTGCAGCGCGAAATATCTATGGATGTGGCATCGTCCTCTCGAAGAGCGAAAGGAAACGAGAAAGTAGAACACGGCCAACGGCCTGCTGACACGGTGACACACATTTCCTGCTTGTCTCAACGAAAGTGAAAAGAACCGCTCTTTTATCGGCTCGAAGAACAAAATTTTTATGTATACAGTGCATGACAAATCGCGTTTTATAAATTTGATATCATTTACGACACGTGCGAAACGAACAACTATAACGAAGGATATCTGAAAACCAACAAGGAAACTTATTCAATGCCGATAATAATGCACAAACAATACAACTGGATATACTCGTAACTCTTGGTTTGTTGACGCATGAATAGTATTTCTAACTTTCTCAGATAATTAACGTGAGTTCTCCAAAATCGGCGAAATGACGATTGAGCCATCTTCAAATTATCGGTTACAGACAGAGCGCGTGTACATCACAACTTGCGAAGGCTCGAACAAGTGCGTACTTAACTTTATTTCGAAACGTCCTTGGATTTTTATAGCTCTTGTAAACATGTGTAAAAAGTCCAGCGACGATATATGTACAAAGATGTAAAAACAATAGATCTTAAAAAAAAAAAAAAAAAAAAAAAAAAAACAGCTACGGACGCGGATTTTCGAATACTATTTTTTTAAGAAAAAGCAATACATTGTTCGCGCGATGATGATAGAAACGTTTGACGCACATGTTACATGTGTCTCGAAGTGTGTCCAGAAACCGACGGAATACATTGTACGAATTGTGCTCACACACACGTACACATTGCACGAATAAATAAATTTTACAGAAATCACGGCGCGCGCGATCCTTGATGGACAAAGAATGGCGCGTTATCGTGATTCCGGGTAGCACTTCACTTATACTAAATGTCTCGATATCCTTGGTTCCGTTTTTAGCTTTAAAATGATATAGATGTATTCTGGCCTCCACCTTGCTCATGCACGTCCATAGACTACTACTTCGTCACAAAGCAAACGTGTTTATTCTAGTAAAAACGCGGAAAAGAGTGTAATCTTCCTAATCTTAATTCTATTTTACACGTACACACCGTGTTTTTATCGAAAAATGTAACTATAGCGTTAATATGTAAAAAATAAGAATAAAAAATATTAATAATAATAAAAATAAAATCTCGCTCGAGTCACGTGGTTAAATCACAGGTGCAATAGTCAGAGATTTATGTTCAGCTATTTGGTGAATGACGCAGTATTTAAACTAACATTTCTCAACGCGAGTTCCTGAGATATTTTTAAAATACAAGTGTCGCTAAAATTCTTCCGGAAAAATAGTGGAATTTCCGTTGCGCGCTTCCAACCGCGTGATCTTAACGATGACAGCTGCTATTAATACGAGCGACAAAGAGAAATTCAACCGCTGTATTAATAGCATCCGTCATCGGCCTTGAATAGAAAATTGTATAGCGGGAAAGAAAACGTAATCACGAAATACGTACAAACTCGCAAAGATCACGTCGATCGATATTATAACATCAAGAAAACGTTCCGTTCGCACGCCAGCTCACAAACGAAAATAACATAAGTGCCGTGTATATGTACGTACATATATATTCTTATAAGAACTGTTTTTTCCTCATTAGTGTTTATCTTTTGCAAGAACATACTCGGGAATTACCATGAATAATAAAAGAGATGTGGGGGGAGGAGAGAGAGAGAAAGAGAGAGACAAAAGCAGAGGAAACTGTAAATTGATCCGTCTTCGTGAAATTAGTTTTTTCTTTTCCGAAAGAGGACGTAAAAAAACTAGCGCTGCCGAATAACATGCACAGCGGTAACGATAGTTTGCAATTGACAATGAAAGAAATTTAGGGAAAATGAGAAAAAAATCATTACGTAATAACGTCGACCGCGGCGTGAAAAGCATTTGTAATTTATGGGGGAGGGGAGAAAAAAGCAAATCTTGAGCAAAAAAGCGTTTTAAAACACCGTTACGTGCCCACGATTCTCTTCTCAAATGTTACCGCACGATAGTTCTTCTTTTGTAACAAATGTCGGTCAAAAAAAAAAGAAAAAAACACGAAACATGTCCCTCCATCGCTTCCAGACGACTTTGAGATTTTTTTAACAGCGTATAAAAGAAAGCTGAATGTCGTTCATCAATCGCCATCCTATCCATTACGGTGGACTTCATACATTGGACACGGAATTTATGAACGGTCTAACGTAAAAAAAACTGAATATTTATGTACTCCCGTGCTCTCATTTCCTATTTTTTTAACTAACGATTTTTTTAAGAAAAAAAAACATATTCGACTTTTGACATTTTGCCGAGTAATATATCAGAAAGAAAAACAGCAGTACCAGAGAAAGCGTTTTTCTGCTTGAAATGCGCAAAGTTGAATTCAAACTTTAACTAAATATAATATATGTGTGTGTATACATTAAAAAAAATTACATAAAGAAACTAAAGCTTTAAGCTCTCTCACATCTCTATTTAAAAGGTTAAAGTTTGCATAAGTTTATTTAAGATTTTCCTCGCTAAATGCTCCGGAGCAGGTATTTTCAGTTACATGTGAGGCGAGATATGAGATTACATCTAAACTTGCTCTGTGTCATACAAAGTGAGTTTTTTTTTACAGTTCATTAAACGTATGCGCAATAAGTTCGCAACAAATACGCGATAATGCATACAAATAACTAATTGTAAATTGTTCCCGCGGTATCGTTGGTACATTGTGCATCTTCGCAATGATATAATACACAATTGACATGTATGCGCGTTGATGCGCCCACGTGGGATAGGTATAGATGAAGTAGCCTCGAGATTTCAGGTCGATAACCATGACGTCAGTAGCTCGCGCGGGCAAGAGAGAAACGGCGAGGGAGATGGAGAGAGAAGACGCGAAAGAACTGATGAAGTTCAAGGTTACCGCGCTCGAATGCACGTCCCACGCGGAAAATAGGAAAAGAGGTCGAATGGATTTTCCAGGTCCAAGGAAAAACGTCAACGCCTAGAAGAGGTGCGCTATATCCGCAGCGGAGCTTATTAGACGTAAGAAATAACGCTTTTAAAGAAGCGCGCTTCCGATATAATCAGAGATAGATAAAATCTTTCTCCAAGAAGATCTTGCCGGTTGAAAGTGAAAAAAAAAAAAAAAAAAAAAAAAAAAAAAAAGCAAAAAAGCACGTAAATAATTCCCGAGAAGAATAAATAAACAAAATTGTTAACTTTAAATTTCAAAATAGCAAAAGTATTTTTAGAGTACGTAAGAAGAAATTCTATTACGTCGTTGACGCGATTATGTGCCTCTCGATTTCTTAGAGATTGCGATATGTGTGTTAAATCTATGTTAAACCGATGTTCAATGGGTGGGTGTTTCTCAAGATGTTCCAGTGACATCATTATTATATACGATAATTTACTGACTTCGCGGAATGATGACGCAAGCTAGTCACCGATATGCATCAACGTTGACCGTGTTGCGCTATCGGCCAATTGACCGATTGCGTCGAAAATTTGACATTGCGTAATATCACATGACCGGTATATGCGACTGTCATCACGCCACGTTAAAACGTATCAGAGAATAATAAACAGTGTAGATTTTTTCTATCGAGTCTATATTTCTGTCGTTTTTTTTTCTTCTGCCTACACATGCTCTCCTATTTGTTTGTTTTGTTTTTTTAATCGTTTATTTTCAGTTTATTACTTGTTTCTAATTCAGAAACCCAGACGCGTCATTTCTCCCACTGATTCACTGGGTTTACGATCGAAATCTGTTGTTTCGATACTCAAGTGTCCTCGAAACAAAATCGTATTTGCGTTGGCACGTCCGGACGTGGCCCGGACACGCGGCCCGGACCAAGCAACCTTGAACTTACTCGTCCCCGAGTAACTCACCCTCAGCTTCCGACCCTCCGCCGCCTTCTCTCTTGCTCGCTCACTCTCTTTCTCTCTGTCGTACGAAGAGCACGCGTATCTCAACGTGTATAACGTCGCAATAAGAATGCTCTTGACAAGCAATGATAAAAAGACCGATGTTCCAAGAAAGTACAAATACATGTTTACAATGTATCACGAGAAATAAGAAAAGAAATAAAAAATATATCCATCTTTATCATGTCGCAAAAATGAGACACCATTTCTAGAACTCATTTGCTCTTGTATATATTCTTCAATAAATCTATCTCCGCCTCTACTCTCTCTTTCTCTCTCGCCTACGCGTTCCGCTTAGCAAAAAAGTCGTCCTATCGAAGGGCGCGTCCTACCTCGGGACAATCGACAAGCCGACCTCGTGTTGCTCACGACGAACAACCGGTGTATAACGGGTTTGCCCGTGACCAGCGGAGACCTTGGCAATGGCTCACGACGACGAGGAGCGGCGGCAGGGCTGGCGTCGCGACGCAGACGCCGTGTGCGCGCGCAGTTCGCTCGATGCATCCGGAGGTCGTGCTCGCACGTCGTCCCGGCACACGCCAGGAACGACAGCCTTGACCTTATACCACAGCCCCGATGGCGAACAAGGTCCATCCACTCTTGAACGGTTGAAGGTCAACGGTGCCGCGGCCGGGGGTTAGACGAGAGGGTGAAACCGGAGAGAAGAACGGGGGCAGCGAAATCCAGCCACTCGCTCGATCTCCCTCGAGGACGCGTTAACGATCCTCAATTACCGCACCCTCGTCAACTCTCTTCGCCTATTTCTCTTTCCTTCTTTCTCTATCTCTATCTCTATCTCTCTTCTATGTTCTCTTAATTTCTCTTTCTCTCTTGATCGTTACGGGACCATTCGTTTCCTCTTTAGCCCTCTCTCTCCTGACATATACGAGGATTTTTACCCTCTATAAAAAGCTTTAGGACTATAAAAGGGAACAAGTATCTATACTCGCGTGGGTTTATGTGTATTTTTCACGAGATAAAATACATTATTCGCGTATTTTTTCATCACTCTCGTCTATTGACTTTTTGTTGTCCAATCTTCTTCTCTCTCTCTTTCCCTCTTTCCCTCTCTCTTTCTTTCTTTTTCGAAATGCAGAATAAAAATATTTTTCTAAAGTTAATCATATAATCACACTCTGCGAATAGTTCAGACGAATTTGCCTGATTAACATCGCATATTAGTCAAAATGAATCTAAGGATAACCTTATTATGTTTGTTTAGGAAATAATAAGATATGCAAACGTAACAAATGATCACAAGTAGCAAAGATAGGTGCGAGCAAAATAGTTATTAAGTTATGTAATCTCGTACTTTCAAACGTTTCTGCCCTTATTAGTAAATGCCTGTACTAAGATAAATGCAATGCAAAGAAAATAAAGACACAATAAGATATTAAATGCAATTGAGATAATATAAAAATCAGGACGTACTACAAATTAAGATAATCAAACAAGTCGCATTATAAACAAAGTAAATCTCATCACTATGGTTGGTACGTCATGATAAGGAAGTGTCACCGACTTAATAATCTAATGCATAAGTCACCAAATAAAATAAAATAAGCATTAGAAAATAAAATTATTTAACGTCTAAAAGAATCAAGCGTGATGAGATCAAATCAGTGAAACTTCGATAATAACATTATAACGATTTGAACGAGTGGCGCAATGTTATAACACAGAACTCAATGTCGAGCAGTGTAAATAGAATACAATAAATAAGAAAGATTTAGATTAAATTCACGAACATAAAAGGCAAGTACATAAGTAAAACGTGAAAACTCTACGCAATATTTTAAAAGAGACACATCTTATTCGATAGTCAGTGTCACTGACAATGTTCAGTTTATTCTTCTTAATATGAATAATAATTCGGAAATTATGCTAAAACTTTCGTTCTTTAATCTAAAAACAATCCTAAGATAAAACAAATGATCTTCCTTACCGGTCAATGCTCTCCGCCATTGTTACTTGTGCTCCGTTGCTCCGAACATTATCCTTCCTTGTTATTCCTTTGCGATTTTGATGTGTTTAGAACCAATAGAGACACACACACACACACACACACGAACAAATGTCGTTATCGTGTACTACGCGTGGAAAATATCTCCGGTAATTACGATCGATCGCGTTAATTACGAATTCAACACTCGGCGCTTGTGCGCGTGCAACACTCCCGATCCTTTTGTTTCACACTTTACGTAGCACTTCCAGAACGAGCGACGAAACATCGTAAAATACGGACGACGTCAACGTCTCGTCTCGCGTGAATAAAAAAAATTTTGGCTATGATTACGATAGAGTTAATTATCACGAGATTCGACACTCCCGATTATTTGTCACACTTACTTCGCACTTGGGACAAGAATCGCGAAAAAGATACGGTAACCGTCGCGCGTCGCGTCGATCGAAAAATCTCAAGTGATTTATGGCGGATTAGGATCAATTTTACGCAGACCGGCAAAGTTCAACAACAGCGACGAGGATTTCAATGCTTTTTTATATTCACATTTTACGAACACAAGCCGACACAAGCCCACGTTCACAGACTCTGCACAAATCAGGTTTTAATTATCGCGATTCTCGACATTCGGTCGTCATTTTATGCGACACTCCCGGCCAACCGTTGCAATCACACGCGTCGCGTTTTCAAGACAGCGAAAAAGCGCAGTATCCCGCGAGGGGGTCACGGTTGGCATCCCTTACACCAAACGAAATGCGAGCGATGTGATTTGTCATCGATCGACGTTAAGTTGTCAGCGGAATCGATCGTCGAATTTGAATCTCGCGAATGAGATTTCATCAGTGTAACGAACGTTGTTGTATCGTGGGGTAGCAACAAGCGGTTTCGCGTGACCGCTCGCTTCGTGTATCGCGTTTGAGAGTGGCGAGCATCGAGGGGGCGGACAAAGTGACGGACGTGATTATCGCGTAATTAACCCGCGTGAGGTCCGCGATTATCAAGATTTTCCCAATTAACGTTGATTGACGCGTGCACGAAGAGGAGCACGATTCTTCTCCGTGTACACACACGCGCGCGCGTATCTCGCGTTTTCAAGATCCGGATAATAACGTTGGTGCGAGAAAGTGTTGTCGAAAGTGACGCGAGTGACAGTGATTATTAAATAATTCGCAATTAATCGGAAGATCTTCCCGAGGATCCGAGAGAAGGAACAGGCAACGGCGAGCGGACAGCAAAACACAACCTCCTTGCGCGAATGAGTGAGCGCGAAAAGCAGCAGTTCGGTGAGTGAATTTTACCATCATTATATTATATTAGACATTTGTGCACGGCCAATTAGATATTCGTGTGTTCGCGACGATTTTACTCCGTTGCGGCAGTAAACTGCGGCTTGTTGGAGTGTCGAAACTCCGTTCTCAATGCGTCTGCTACCATGACAAAAAAACACTCATAATGTGGGTAATATTTTAAATATTTAAACAGACCGATACAAGCTAGCGAGTGTTAACGCGATGCTATCTCAGTAATCGTGTGCAAATAATGCTTTATTTTCGAGCACGTGCCGACCTTCGCTCAAAGATTTTTTTTTTATTTGGAAAAGTCTTCTTGTCTTCGTACATATTATTATTTTTCTTTTATTCATACATATTTTTAAATGTTTTCAATACAAAACATTTGTACACACGTTTCGTGGTCTGAGCGAAATAAATGAGCGGTAAAACGTTAACACATTGTATAAATAGATCCATTACTACAGTTATAAATAGACAGGATATCTAAATTTCAAGAGATACCGACGGGGCGCGAAGTTTGCTGCTCTGTGTGCTTACTAAAGTCGCATGATCGAACAAAATGGTTGTCTCGGACCGATTCTCGCGCAGATTAGAGACGGTGGAAAGTCGAGGTCGCCCTTGACGTAAGCGCCTATCGTGTGTGGATACACAAACACACCGACGGCATGTAACATTCTACGAAATACGAAAACGTTGTATAAGATATTTACGACGGCTCATAGAATGCAAATTAGTTGCAATAATCACAATCTACAATTAAAAAGATGACATTCATTTCTTGCATTTCGTATGTAAAAAATATAATTCCGTTCGCTGAACATTCTACTGCGCGGAGCAGCAAAGTGGGAATGTTGTTGCGCCAATCTCTCACGGGAGAAGATCACAACAAATGCTTGGCGCCGCTTTGCAAAGCTTACGTCGCGATAAAAACAAGCGGATGTTATTGCGTTCGAGATATTTTTACGTTTCTTAGACTAAAATTTGATGCGAAATTTTTATACTATAGATTTTGTTGTTCAACGTGCGTTTTGAAGAGAGAACTTTGCACGCGCACACAGAGCTAACCGAACTAATTTGATTAAAAACCATTAAATATCATTGTCTGTTATGCAATCTGACGTTACCAGTGTGTGCGAGATATGACATAGCCGCGAGTGCATCAGGGAATTAATCCATCTATATGAAAGCGAAACACGCATCCCACATATGCGTTATACTGTTTGAAGTTCTTTCCCAATATTGGAATAGTGGCATCAATTTGGCTGCAATAAGCAGTCTCTCTCTCTCTCTCTCTACATATATATGTACGTTATCGGCCTTGACATCGGTTGTAGCAGCTACGCAGTTGCAACACACAAAGTACATTATCGATAACCCCATCTATTAGGGCGGCTGCGAATGCATCGTAAATTTAATCGACTTCATCACGATGGTTCTTTTTTTATTACAAAAAAAATCCACCGGGTTTATTCCTGAACAGGTGTTTTTTTTTACGTGTACGTGCTTATTCGCGTACGGAGAAATACAATTTATACAATTCTGTCCGATAGATTGCTATATTGTCGGTGTGTTGTATATAAAATGGAATGTCGTGCGATCTATATTCTGTTATACGGGGGACGCGGTCGAATCTCTCTTGGCACTCACGTATACTTACTCACGGAAATCGGTTCGATGCTACTTTCGCAAATGACGATGCATGGAACGCCGACGCAGAGCGATCTTTATAGATGCCATCGGCCTTGTCCTTGACATCGACCGCAGCGTCCCGACGCTACGCAGGCGGCGGCGGCGGCCCGTTGGTCACATCGAGATATCTGATACGCGGAACAGCTGAGAGTATGAGCTTGTGGAGGGGTTTACGTGTCGGATCAAGGTTTCAAAAAAGGTATAGGAGACGAAAGTCATGTTAGTAGATAAATAGACAATGGATTTGTATATATAGGCACACTATTATCTTATTTACAGGATATTTCGTAAGATGACGTAAACTCTCTTTCTCTGTCTTTTTCTTATGAAATATATTTTTTTCATGATGAATGTTTTACAACACTTTTATTCTCCGATAAATATAAAATAATCTACATAACGTTTACTTATCGTTATTAGAATCTAAACAATTTATCTCTTTTTAGCGGTTTTCTGTCCTTTGCGACTTTTTGCGGTGCTGTGCACTTTTTTTGACGCGCGTAAATTCTTCTTGGTTCCTTTGCGATCTTTTGCATTTTTTTGCAATTTATTTGCCGCACGTAAATCCTTTTTCATTCTCGGATCAACCATCTTGTATCGACCTTTCACACCAGGAGGCCTGCCACTTCGCTTGCCCGCTAAATGTTTCTTCGCTACGACATACGTAACGTCTTTCTTCGGTTCTCTAGTGGCTTTCTTGTACAACCTAAATCAAATTAGAAATTAAATTAAAATATATTTTTCATTCAGAATCAAGGAATTTCTTAAAAATGTCGCACTTACGCTTTAATCTGTTCGACTTTCTCTTTATCGGTGATATCCGTATCCATCAGTGCTTCAACTTTTTTATTAGCCTTCTCAAGTTTGCGCATTGCACGTTTCTTTTTCCTTGCTTTGGCCTCCATTACTTTCTTGATCGGTCTGACATTCAAGTCCTCGACTCTCTTTTTGTATTCGTCGGCGAGTTCCTTGGGCACAGGTACGTCTTTTCTCATATGTTTCTCTTCATCTTTCACGAACCAATCGGGTAATTTCTCGTCGTTGAACGTGTATCTATTCCAAGCCGAGTCAATCAAGTTCCTTCGGGATTTTTTACTTTCGATTAACAATGATCCGAGCGCTAAATCCTCGGAAGTCAATTTTCTCTTTTTCGGTGTTTTACCTAGTCGCGCGATCGAATGAATATTTAGATTAATGTGACTATATGGTATATTCTAGTTTTCAATTATAAATAATCCTAAGCACTAAAAAATATCTAAGGCATTTTTTTCTCTCACCTGTTTCCTTCGACGCTATTTCAAAACCGTCTTTTTTGTCAATTTTTTGTACTTTTCTATTGGGTGCCATCATTTCTTCTACATCGTAATCTGAATTTGTGTCGTCACTTTCGCTAACATCGCTTTCACTGATGTTGCGTTTTCGTTCTTTCTTCTCATCCGTTTTCTCTTTTACATTTTTCTCCTCTCCAACAATATGCCCTCCTTTCTTTTTATACACATCGATCATTCTATTTATTTCGTAGTCTTCATCGTCTTCATTCTCTAAATTTTTAAATGCATCTTTCTCGAACCACAATTTTGCTTTACTAATCCTTTTAGTTTTTTTGTCTCGGAAGTCTAAATCGGTGAGCAACGGATTGCCATCAGGATCTACAGATGGTTGTTTCATTTGCAGTTCACTTGTACTTTCGTCTTCGGAATCCTCTAGATCTATTTCGCAATATAGATTTATTATAAATTTGAAAAATTTATAAAAAATATAAAAAAAGAAAAATATTCTTAACTTAATTGAAAAGATTTTCTTATCAATAGACATATCAAACTAAGTTTTAATATATTTATAATAAATGTAATACCTAGTCCAGATTTACTGCTGTTAATATTGTCTGGTTCAGCATCAGTATCATTTTCCTCACTGTCTTCCGTTTTATAATATAAATCTTTACTGTCTAAGTGACCCGTATCTTTTTCATAACGTATCATCTTCGGCTTGATCTCATTGTCTGAATCCACATCACTTTCCGCTAAGATATCAGGTGTTTGATTCGTTAGTTGTTCTAATTGTTGATAACTTTGAACTTGGTTTAATTTAAACATATCATCTCCTTCTAATTTGGGTCCTTCGTCATTTTTATGGATCATTTTTAGATTAAGACGTTCGTTCAGTTTTCGTCTTTCTTTTAGAGCTTTCTTTTTCTTGCGTTTTAACTCTCTGACCTCCTCCGCTCTGAGCTCAGCGATTTGTTTTTGAATTGCTTCATCTTCCAAATCCTCTTGCTCTTCCAGACTGATGCTTGTAGTTATCTCTGCAGTTTTATCTTCAACTTTATCCTTTTCTTCTGTTTTATTCTCTTCCTCATTTTTAGTTGCTGTTTCTTTTAGTGTCTTCCACCACTTGAGCAGAAGCTTCAAGTCCTTTAAACCAAGTACCTTAATATCCTTGCAACATTCTCTAATTTCTCTAGTCGTTTTTTCATGCTTGTCGATGGTTTCGTCATCTATCACTATCTCAGAAGCTTTCTGCAGAGCTTCTATTGCATTTTCACAAGCAATAAAATCTTTTACAGATAACTTGTGATGCAATGTGTAATCATTTGTAGGATATCCTTCTGCTTTCTTTTTCTTTTGTTTTTCTGGATGAAAAATATTTAAGGTATTTTTTGGTTCTATTTCCAATTCAGAAAATACATGCTTCGGATCAAAGAATTTGGGATCCAGCTTATCTGGTGCGATGTAATATTGACAAACCACAAAAATTTCTGCAGATTCATTACGGGAAGCTTGAGGTTTAGTAGCATATACCTATATAAATAGTGTTACAGTAGTTAAATCATATAAACAGTAATCAGTAAAACTTCTTTTAAAAATAATACCTTTTTGAACATCTGTTTTAACACCCAGAGCAATGGATTATAATCTTTAGATCGAAATACTTTTGTTACAAACCAACCACCTGCATTTAAAAATTGAGTAGCTAGTTTAACAGCTGATAATGTTAAAACAGCTTGTTGATACGCATCGTGAAGCCAGTTTTTTCCCACATTGGGAGCACCATCGTGTAAAACAACATCAGCTTTCCATGTTTTTAATTCACGTGAGATAGCTACTCTACACTGATCTGTTGTAATATCTTCTACAAGACTGATACATCCTGGAATAGGTTTTATCGGAAACAAATCTACTCCTATAACTATAGATGATAGTGACATATTTTGTTTGGCAACTTGCATCCAGCCACCAGGCGCTGCGCACAAATCGATACATACTTTTGACTTTTGAAGAAATTCAAATTTACGGTTTAACTGAATCAATTTGAAAGCCGCACGTGACCTGAAACCTAAAAAAGGTTTATTTTTAATAACATTAATGTTTATTTTATTACCATAATTAAACAGTTGAGTTAAATACAGTCATTGATGTTCTAATCTCTAGTAAGTTGATTATTTGTGTGTTGATAAACACATTACATACCTGTTTCTTTTGCTAATTGATAATATTTATCTTTTCTTTGTTTTCCGATCTTCTTCTTTCCCATTTTTAATTAAAAAATAATGTCAGTTCTTTTTCGAATAAATACACAAGTAACACCTGTGTATGTTACTTTGAAAAATCTGTGCCTGATACGAAATAGGTTAGAAACGCACGTGATTGAATGTATAATCGTGTTCTGTTCTCTGTAGCTGTACTTTTTGTACTTTGGCTTTTTTCTCTCTTTCTCTCTGTTTTCACGTTATGTATTTAGTATTTTTCAACACTTAATTACACATTATGTTTATTTATTCTTTTTATGTAAACGTTAACATTTCATATATATACATTTATATTACAAGAGAGTGCAGATAACATATACAAAACTAAAAGATTAAACCCTAGAAATGTATTACCAACACAACCATGATACTTGTTGACTTTATTCACTCATTGGCGGAAATGCGAATTATCCGACATTTCAATTGGCTCGTTGTAGAGAATTTTAAAATTTATGTAGTTCGGTGTCACGTGAATAGGATCATTTGATGTTGAAATGATGTCAAACTGTTTTTTCATGTATAAAATTTGCAGTTACATTAGTAAATTTCAGTGTTCTCCAAACTTCCAGGGCGCTCGTTCTTGTGATGTAGCGCGTAGATCCAATTTCGCAGTAGTAAAAGTGTTGATTTTATCTCTCTCGGTTTTAATAACAAATTTTCTCTCGAACTAAATTACGTTTTGTCTTCCTCTTTTTTTCTCATATATATATAAAAGATTCGAGAAAAGAGAAAAATGTGGAAATTCGTAGTTCGTGGAATCCGAGAGACATTGGAGCGACGTGCTTGTCGCACCAACATATACTCACAGTCATCACAAGATAACTCAAAGAACGACGTAAAAACAAGCTTGACATGTCGACAAAAATTTCTTCCTCCGATTTTTGTCTCTTGTGACAATGGCTTTTGCGGATCGGCCAAAAGCGCCGGAGCCAAAGACAAGAAGCACAATTCTGAATGGAACACCAGATATAACTGGTCAGAAGCATTCAGCTGGGTAAATGTTTTCTCATGTAGTTCTATATTATCTAATATTTGTTGTGCAACTTAGCAATGTTAAAGCAACACTACTTATATTTTATTAGTCTAGCGCATTGGCAGCTGGATGGGTTGTGTGCCAAACACTTTGCCTGCACAAGAGAATCTGTGACAGGAACAATAAGGAAAACTTAAAACTTAAATGTGGAATTTCTTTCCTCACACAAATATTAAATTTACAACCCAGGAATATTCTGCCAGTTACCAACTGTGTTGGTAATGGCGATAACAAGTCTAGTCTGCAAGACTCAGATTTATGGAATGTAGGAAAACCATTTGGTCCTGTTTCTGAAGAAGTGAGAATGTTGCTCTAGAGAGACATGATATTCATAATTTTATGTTTATTGAAACTTTAAGAGAAAAAATGATAAATTGAAATATTATCTTGTTATTTGAAATATTATCCATGTTATATGCTGATAAATCCTATGTATCTTTAGGCGTTTGAAGAAGTTGGTAGTGAATTTACAAAAGTTCATAATGCCATCGTAGGAGAATATGAATTTCGAAGTGGTATACAGGCTTTGAAGGAGAAACGTTATAAAGATGCTTTGATGCATTTTTCCGAGGGTGCCAAACTGTCATCTCCTGGAAGTATGTTCAATTTAGGCCTATGTTATGAATTAGGCATTGGAACGTCAATAGATCAAAAGAAGGTACATTCAAATATGTAAAATAATATTTAGAGTTTTTTCTTTCTCTTGTGAGTTGACTTCAGATTAAGTAGTCAAACGAATTCTTTAAATATAGAAAAAATGTTGAACATTATATGAAATTACAAACTTTGGAAGATAGAAAAAAAAAAAATAGAAAATGTATTCGTAAAAATGTATAAATCTTTCTTCAGGCTGCCAAATATTATAATGATGCAGCGACGCACGATCATGCTGACGCATTGTACAATTTGGGAGTTTTCCATGCTCAAGGAAGAGGTGGATTACCAGTCGATATTGATGCCGCGCGCACTTATTTCACCAAAGCGGCTAAGTTAGGTCAGAAACAAGCGCAACATGCACTTGATTTAGAAAAAGCAAAGACTCCGTCAAAGAAAACCACTATTTCCGTTATACCTCATATCGATACTACGCTCCTTAAATTAGTTAATTCTACATTAAATACGAAATTCTTTGCAAATTATACACGAAGCACAAGGTTTCGTACAACATCTATGCAAAATCCTTGCGAAATCAAAACGCCAGAATATAACGAAAACGCGATCCAAGACCCGACCCAAATGTTCTTAGATTTTCTTGGCTTAGGAAAACCTAGTCAACCACCCATTACGATAACCACCAACTGTCAGGTGCCATGTTAAGAAGCGAAACGTATTTTTGTTGTATTAACGTACGTTATGTTACTGTAAAACCTATTAAAATCGCGTTATGTGGTTAGATGATATAACTAGTTTAAGTTCTACATAGTATTATTGTTTTCATACTATATGATGCGTTTGTTTTGATATGATAATTTTACAAGAATACACATATATTTAGCAGACTACGCGAAAATGTCGACATTTTTACACACACAGAGATCTTACGTGATTAAAACTATACGTGTAAGAGCAACATCGATGCTGCTCAGTTTATGATATGTGTGTGTATGTGCAAGATTCTGCTCTGAGTTGAAGCGCTTTCATCTAAGTACGCGTAACATGATTTTCATTAATTCATTTAATGTCACATGATTTAATTGTATCCAGAGACAAATGCATATGTATTATTTCATACGTATGCGCGAATTTTAAAGACTCTCCTCTCTTGCATAATTGTTTGTTTTTCTTTTTGTTAAGGTTGTGAACATAATTTTATTACTGTGTGAGGGGTACGTTACGTTGATTAGCGTATCGGTGATTTCAATATGAATTTTACGACTACGTTATGTATAAATATGTTACTTGACTCATAGTTGAGTTGGAACATAACTGTGATGCATGCTTGAAAAAACAAAAATTTATATATGAAGAGATACGTGATATTAAAGTGAGATTCGAACGTCGCACATTTTATGTACTCCCGCTTATAAATTTTCGTATCCGAAAATGTGTCGATTATGATACAAAGTAGAATGTCGATATATTTTTGACAGATATATACATATGTATTTTCGTCGACTCTCATGAAAAATCTCATTTTATCAATTAAGATAAGTGTTTGTTAGATTTAAGATTCATAGATTGGTACAAACAACAGTAACGACGTTTGATTTGTGCGTTGCACAGCATACATATACAGTTAGTACATACAATAGTACAAAAATAAATTTTTTTTTTATAAAAAGTCGAAAATAATTTTTAAGAACGACACGTTCCTTTCCCCAGGGCAACTCATTGTAATCAGGAATGGTGTGCTTTACCAGTGCGCGTTGTGTTCCAGCACAGTTTTTCTTATAAATTCGCTGTGATTAGCGTACAAATTTATTTCACGATTCACGTCCATCCATCTTACATCGCGCGCGTCGTCCCCGGCCTTCAATGCGAGTTTTCCGATCACGGCATTGTCCTCGTCGTGGAAATTTATAGCCACCGTCTCCATCCAAGCATTATCCGTATTTCGCGGATCGTCCACGTAGCCTTTGTAAATCTCCTTTCCTTTTGTGAAGAATTCTTTTATAGAATTTTGGAGGGTTTCTTTTTCGATGTTATTCTTTTCCAAAACGTTCAGCGCTTCTTCCATGAATTCCCTCATTAAAGTAGCAGAAACAGTCTCTCCTGGATCTACCATACCTCCCGGTATAGCCCATTCTCCGGAATCCCTTCTTTGTATCGCGACGAATTGCAGAACTGGCTTTCCCGTGCGCTCGTCCGTTTGTACAGCTCCCGTGTTATCGCGTTTCCATCGTGTGACGATCGGATCGGCAGCATGATTCGGTCCCCATCGACCTAGAAGCCCTCGACCAACGATACCGGTCCGTCCCACAGGATTCAGAGGATAACCATCCGAGTTCACGACGTAATCGCCCGTGAAACTTTTTCGATTCACTTTGCCTGTTTGCATAAAGAATCATATTTCAAATGTAATGCGGTAATATTTTGTCTGCACATGCGTAATGCTGTCCTAGTCTAAATTGTTAACCTTAATAAATATGACATTTTCTACTTATTTTTCGTGTCTTATGTCAGTTTCTTTTAGAATACAATAAATGTCCGTAATTGATTGTTAAACAAACCAAAACAAAAATACATTCGAAAGATAGTTACCATCTAAAACGTTCCATGTTGGTTTAAAAGAAGATACGTGTATATCCGGGTCGGCCCAAGGTTTACCCAGAAGAACAGTAGCGTTATATTCCACTGGTTTATACTCGGGATATTCGACTGTCCACGGAACTTTTTCCTCCGGTACCGCAAATCGTTTTACGTTGCTGGACGGATACAAACCCTGTCTGCACTTTTGGTGAAGCATTCTGACACATCTGATACTCATTTAAAAGAACCTTTTCTATGAGACAATCGATGCAACGAATACATGGTTATTCTGTGATACTTGTTCGTATTCAGTAACGTAACTATGTAACGATTTACAAATCTCATGTTGAGTATTTTTCTGCGTTTAAGTGGAAATTAAAGAAAATAATAATAAATATTTCCTCGTCAAATTGAGTCTTTTAATAAATAACGTTTCTAGGATGAGGACAAGATGTAAAGGAAAATGCACATTAAAAGTAGACCATTTTTATGTTGATTTAAAAATGTATACATATTTTATATCACTTTTCAGTTAAAGTGCGGCAAAATTAAAAACTCAGAATTACAATATTACATATTAATATTATATTGTCTGATTGTTGCACATACATAATATTTTTTCTCCATCTTTTAAAAACACAAATTTTTATGACAATTAAGTCATAATTGTCATTTATTGATATAAATGACAATTTTTTTCTGACAATATGGATATTGTTTTATATCTATGTGAGATGAGAAGAGGTGCATTTTTTTTTTGTTTTTAAATACGTACATTGTACGATACTATTAAAAAAAATACATATTGAATACATTGATACATATCTGTTTTAAAACTCATCTTGTAAGGTAAGTTTCAGATGGATATGTGTAAAACGAATCTATGTAAAATTATCTTAGTTTTTACTTAATGTTTCTGGCATATGTATGGCATATAATATTAAAATACGGATTTCACACACTTCATATAGCAACACAATTAAATATTACATATATTTACAAACTTTAGTTTTTTATCTCCACTATGCACTTGTTTTCTCGTATGCATGCAGAGTTTTGCAAATTAAGTATTCTCTTTCTTTTGTGATAATCCGCTCAATTACACGTGTAACTTTCCACAAATCTTGTGTATTTTTATACGCTGGAAGACTAGACTCAGAGAAGAGAAGTATTTATAAATTTAACAAACTGTGCAAGTATATATAATAAAATAACACTTATCTACTTAGATTGAATAAGATGTTCATCTAGAATTATTTGGATATATATTTTAATCAATAATACTTGACGTGTGACGTTTATTATTAATGCCCACTCTTTTAAATACTTAAATTAGTTCAGTGCTTGAAGTGACAATCGGAGTCTGCATCTCTTCAAAAGTTAAAATTTATATGTCCAACAATATAAATATAAATATAATATATATTCAAAACATTAAAAATTTAAAATTTTGAAGCTTTTTTGCTTTAGTAACTTTTTTTAATATTTTATCTATTCTGTCAAAAATATATATTATCATATATATATGTTCTCTATAATTATATATTATATGTGTTCTTATAAACAATTTATGAAATTTGTCTTTTTTTCTAAGAATTAAGAACAAGATAAAATCAAATAGTTCGATAATGTTTTGAGAAACATTGTATTATTTGTTAAAGCAAATGTAGCAACCGATACATATTGTAATCTATACACTTCAAATACGAGCTAATTTTTTAAACAATCTGAATGTATAGTCTATTAAAAGATCTACCACTTTTCTATAAAATTCAGTTGGAATATCGTTATTTTGTTGTGAAAGTTTAATTATATCTTGGATCTTATGAATGCTTAGATTAAGATTAATAGAATTAATTATTGTCAATACTTTCTAATTCAGTCGTTTCTTAGTACTTTGTTACTTGACGGATAAGCGTATGACATTCTCGAAAAAATTATTTCGGGCTAAGATATCGATCAAAAAGTTAGAAAAGTACTCATCATTTTGATAAACAAACCTACGGTTCGAAGATGTTTTTCAACGTTCAATTCATAACATTCAGTACACTTTAAAGTATTTTCTTATTTTTCTGTTATAGCTTAGAAAGTTTCATTCTCTCCATTTAGCTGTTTCGTTCTTTTTTTAGAAAAAATATTGTTTTCGTAAGTTGATTTTACGCGAGAAAATTTTTCTCAAGATAAAGAACATTGCCAGGAAAAGCTCATTATAGCATAATATTATTAAGGCGCTTGTCTCTGTCACGCAAGACGCTTTAAAATTCACGGAACTGATAATTATTTCTAATTATTATCATCTCTCGTGCTTTACGTACCTATTAACTGTTTTTAACTGAAAATTCGTTATTCTCACGTAGACGCGGTTTCCTTTTTGTAACAATCTCTTATTAAAATGATTAATTTTCTCGCACAGAAATGTGCTTGTTTCTCATCGTCGGACAATTCGACTCGAACTTACGAATTCATTTTACGTCATAAAGTCTTTTATCAAATGCCGTGATCGAATTCGTGATATCCCTCTGCTCCGGTAAATACAACGTCGACCCAAACACGCATAGCTTCCGGACTGGGCGCCATGAGATGGTAAAGCCTGGAGGAAGTCTTGACGATGAAGGTGAGAGAAGGTTGTGGTGATCGGACAGTGTTCATATGGTCCACATAGACTTCTTCGATCGACTGGAATAAATTGCGCATTTAGATTCTCTGTTGAATTTTAAAACAATCTTAGAAAAATTTCTCTTACTTGGAAGTAAATTACGCCACGAGCTTTACGGGACGTGTTGTCGCTATAGTAAGACAACGTTTTCCGTTTGCGATCGAAGACAAACCATCGCTTGTTCCAATGATGAAACTTCTTGCTCATCTTTGACAAATAGCCACTGCAACTCGTCGTATCTACCGTAACATCATAAATCAAGGGCAACTGATGTCCGGCAGTTTCTATGTGATGCCTGAGATCCAGAGATTCCGATTTAATGGGAAGATATCTCGTGAGTGGCCTCTGTAAAATATTCGTTGATTTATTTACAGAATATGCTAAGGAAATTGGATTTGTTTTAACGTGTAGACTAGCTTAGAATTTTCTACCGCGACAGTAACTGGCAACCGGAATTTCAGAAAATTACCTGAAATTTTGCCTTTTCGCGATGTTTGACAGGTTGTAGTGGTCCAAGCGTATCCATCTCGCTAGATGTTTGAGAAAGAGGACGACTTCCGCTCCCATCAATAACGCCGCCACCGCCACCGCCGACGCTGTTATCGCTAAATCTCTCACCTTCCATCGATGTTCTTCTGTCGTCTCTCATCTGAAATTATTGTAGCGAAATCTTATTAAACAAACTTAAATATTCTATTCCAATCTTTACGTAAACAAATAAATAGAAAATTAAAAAAATAGTTTACTCTCAAAAGTGTTTGAAATATTTGAAAATTCGCAAATTCGCATTTGAAAAAAAAACACAACTGATGGATTTAATTACAATTTCATTTTTGCATATATGTTTGCAAATTTCACGTTTTCGTTTGACGTGTCGCTTCTTTGTTCTGCTTCTTATATAGTTTATCCACATGAGCGACATCTCTTAGTACAATTCGCACAACGTTAATGTATATTTTATAAAAAATATATAATAGCAACTGCCGCAACAAACGCCGGAACGTCGTTTCGTTTGCACAGATCTGAACAGTTGACGGGAGTGAACTGATGCTGGGGCCTCGGTAGTCCAGCAGTATGGTTCTCACATAAAATGTGACTCCCACTCGCTTAACCGCGTGAGCTTTTCGCGCACCAAATTCGCTCGTTCCGTTCGGTCATTCATTCATAGAACGTGATGTGCCGAGTGACACAAGTCACGTAAGATGCGCTACGTAAGATGAAATGCGACATTGTTCTCCATGTAGCACAATATACATCTAATAACAATACTAATCAAATCATATTAGTCTTATTGCGGCGTTGCGGAGATTATTAGTAGGTTGCAGATAATAAATTTTAATAGACCGATATAGAGTACCGTATTAAAAATACCGTGTGTTAAAAATTTTGTTTAAGCGATTGCTGTTAGTAGCAGTCGAGTGACCCAACGAGACGAGATGAGAAATTCCGTCAGCTCGGTAAACGCGATATGACTCACATTACAAATAGCAATTTACTGCCGACATTTCACTTCAACTTAACTTGGTTGTTAAGTGGTAGGAATGCAAGGAGAAATACGAGAGGTAAACACTTCTTTGAACGATCAAAATAGGGTGTGTTAAACATTTAATACTTACACGTGAAAATTTCTATTCCTGACAGTACAAAGTAGAGATTTAAACATGGTTTTGTGTTTGATTAGAGAAGTTTAGTTGTTGCGTCTATAAATATCAACAAGAAAGAGGTCAATTGCAAAAGAGACTCGCGAATCCCAATTCTGCCATTATAAATTATTGCTTTAAGCCTAATCAAGATTTTACAAGAGCTCATTTATTGAAGCAGAAATCTACTGTCTGAAACGATGTCCAATGTTTTGGCACACTGGGGGGGGTGGCTAGATGCGTATTACACCGGGGAAACACGTGTGCTATGACGAAAACACTTGCTCCAGAATGCAAATATAGTTGCGAAATGTCAGTGTTGAAAAGCATACGTTTTCGACACTGCCGAAACGACACGCGGATTTCCGGCGGCAACGAATGTCTTGTTTTCGATATACATTTGCAAGAAACTACACTCTAAGAGATGATCTCTCTCTCTCTCTCTCTTTCTCTCTTTTCCGACTATCAAAACATTTTCATGGGAAAAATAAACGCGAGAAAAGCGCTTATCTCATCACGTGTATGCTGCATTTAGCGCAATTGACATGCGGGTAAATATTTCACGATAAAGAAACTGGCTTCTTTGAGTTGAGACTGACTAAAACAATTTTGTAAATTTTGAGCATTTCGGAAAATCACATTTCTGTGAACCATCCTATAATGTACTCGCCCACAGAATTGCCCGAAGACGTAACGCGGCTATTCTTTGTATTTGGCTGACGCATGTGAGTAAAGTTTTTTGGGAAATCACGACGGAATAAATAGAATAGAAACTAAATAAATGTGAACGATATCTAAGGAAAAAATATTGAATACAAAATATTGCGTGTGCACGTGACGTACAGAATGAGAGATTATTCTATTATAGTCGGATTTACTTGAGTAATTGCAATGTCGAAGAAGATTCTCGCAAAAAAGATTCACATAAAAAAATAATAAAAATCAAATTTAAGAAAAATTATGGTCCGAAAAAGCGTTTTTCCTACGTGTGAAGGTCAACAATGCCGTTTTGCACGATGTTCACAGTCTATAAATTCGCGACACAAATGTGCTTGGCGCGAGAGAAATCCCGCTTACGTGAACACTGAAAAATTTTAGAAGCAAGACTGTCGAGAGACGCTTCTTTGAACAGGTGTGCGATAAAATCCGTATGAGCAGAAATAGACTGGAAGATAGATAGATTCTCGCGTGATGTCTTATATTGTATGTTTGTACAAACACATGGTGTTTAACAATATTTGACTGGATTATTTGACATTCAATATGTGTTTCTCTTCGGAGAGATTAAAGTTTTATATGTACATATATTATATATATATATATATATATATATATATATATATATATATATACACATATATACATATAAAAACATTATTTCTTTAGTGGATAAATTACACGCTTCTTTTTGCATCATAGATATTCTCACGGTTTTTTCTTTTACAGAAATTCAAGAGATACAAAGATAAATTTATTGAAATTTATTATATAATGCACAGAACTGTGTCGTACTCACGTTTTCATTTTGAAGCAAACTATAAGAATTATTCGACGGTCCTGGACTGGGTGATGTAAGATCCGAAAGCTTATTAGGAGATAATTTTTCACTATTTCCGCTGTCCGCACCGTCGCTGCTTCTGCTACCACTAAAAATAAAATAAGAAATAATTAATTATACAATTAATAACACACATCATATACATACTTATATATGTATATATAAAATAATAATAAAACTTTCCAATTTTTGTGAGTATAATAAAAAATACAAGATAAAATTTAATTTTTATGCTTTTTATTGACATGTAACATAATATTATGTCGTAGATCTTTATACATACATATATGTATATATACACATATATATTTATACACACACTATGTTTATATTTTAGTTACGCATCGGTTATAATCACTGACACACAGTGTGCTCTATTATTAACTGCAATGTAAAATTCGCGAAGTTTGTTCGGCGTTTTCGATATCCTCGCGAAAAGAACGCAGGTGCACTCTGAGAGAAGCACGAGCCTAGCTTCTGACCATCGCGAGACTGAAGAGAGAACGAGAGACCTATAGTCGACTACAGCGAAAGGCGCAGGTATTATTAAAACCTAACAAGTACAAAGTGACTCGGTAGACCGGTTCGACGATACCACCGGCATAGCATTTAATTCTTCTACAATGTTAAATGCAGCGCGAACGATACCAGAACATTCCGATCTCGTTGCTACGCCAATCTCGGCCATGGTTAGTTAAAAACATTTTTGTATTTTCTCGATATAACCCGCTTCTGATTCTGATATAGAATTCATCTTTTCCATAAATATTTATCTTTCCGCCTTCTCAGTGACGGTTTTACTAACTAAAAGCATTACATGGCGTACACATTTGTGTGCTTTTCATTCAGAGAGACAATCTAATTCTAGTCTTTGGCTAAGTCGGAACAACTACTCACTAGATCGTCGACACCACGTGCGTACTACGTATCGTAAACTAATTTTAAACGGTCTAACTTTGCTATAGAGATTCAATGCTATTAAAAAAAAAAAAAAAAAAAAAAAAACGATATTGTGATCTAGCAAACAAATAAAATAATTAGATTATATAAAACTTTAGTGTGTATAATATAGTAAAATAGTTTTTAATTATAATATAATAACGTACAATTAATTTTTTTTATAAATTTATCTATATTTTTTATTGAAATTTTCAGCAATGTTTATAGTAAATTATTTTATACTGACAATCAAAAAAGATGTTGACAAATTATGAAGATCATATGAAAATGAAAACAGCTACATAGATTACAGATTAGCTATCTCTGTTTCCTTTTTTCTCTTTTTTTTGTCGTCTTCGGATGCAGCTGTTCTACGTACTTGTATCACGCGTGTTAGATATATTACGACGCATTATGAGAGGGTCGGAAGGTGAACGTTGCTCTACTTTTTGCGATATGTCACGCTATGTTGGACTTATTTCGTCTTGATTCTAACGAGAAACACACATTCGTATTATTGTTCTAATAAGTAACATCGCATTTTGTGTTTTATCTTATTATTTTATTATTATTATTATTATTATCTTTTATAAAGTGATATTATTATTATTGTCTTTTATAAAATACAATACAATATTATTATTTTTGAAAGTAATTCGTGTTTTTTATGTTCTGTTTTGATCGCAAAGATAACTAACATTGCAAAATGTGATTTTAAAATTAAGAAATGTAATTCAAAGATCTTTGTTTAATATGTCTGACAAATATTAATCGATCTGAAAAGATATGTTTTTGGATTATCTCGTAAATCATTTGACGCTTGTGATAGAAAAGAACACAGACATTTCTTACAGAAATAAGTAACTCACAAACAATGTTGACAAACACCGCGCGTGCGAGTTTCCAGAGGACGATAACAATTGTTGCAAACCCAGTCTTTACTGTTGAGATAATAACGATTGCTAGTTAACAAAGTGATCAGATTGCATCCCGTAGCTCTGGCTTCATTCAGCATCTTCTCGCCCATTTCTCTAGGATCCATTTCGAAAAATTCGATAATATATCACATGTTAATCCTCTATGTTAGCAAGTGGTTATTTCCTCGATCGCAATTTGTCGCGTTACAACGTTTTCGGATATTTTCGCATTTTCCGTTGATTTTCCACTTTCAATGCACGACACGTTAAAGCCAGTAGAGTCACGGAAAGACATACTGCTACACGTAGATATCGTATCGCGCGATAACGCCCCGCCTACCTTATACCGGAGTGAAGACTCGAGCCGAGTGTCGATCAAACCGACACGATACGCGACCCTCTCGCACGCGAGATCAGTAATTGCTGTTAGCAGTATCTTGGATGATGACAATAATATATTAGTAGCGCGACTAGCGCAGTAACGCGTAACATTAATTTTTCTTGAATGTCACAAAATAATTTCTTCGAGTCAATGTTCTTCCCGTAAAATTTACTCGATTTTTTTTTTAGAATTATGACAAAAATTTTTCCGTTTCTCGAACAAATAGAAAGATAAAGACAAAAAGATGCGTTCCATTATCGAATATCTTGGGTGCTTGTTTATCTATTTACGCCACTGATTGACGAGCTTGAATTTTATCGGACCTGTACTTAACTGTGACACGCTAGTATACACAAGGTGTGTCGATGAGGCAGGTTTCGTAATGAGCATCGATCAACACAGTGAAAAGAACGTTGTGATTAACTGTGCTATTGCGCGATAATGTGTTTGCATTTCGCATACTTCGCTGTGCAAATCGCGCACATTTGTGTGCAATTTTTAATTGACATAGCAAATGTTCATTTACAACGGGATAAAGTTCACGTGCAAAAGCATGCAGTATAGTATATATATTTATATTTAGAATATATTTCAGTATTATTTTCGAGAAAGATTGTGCAAATGAAGATTTGTCGAACCAAATTTGCTAATTTCTCTGATTACATAAAAAAAAAAAATTAAATTAAAATACTTATTACAACAGTAATGCGCTGTCGCAGAAAAACTGCAAAATAAAAGTAAATTATTTTCTTTTCACGACTTACCTTTCCGTTGGCCCAGTGGAGTAACTTGACGACTCTTCGCCAGATTCGACGCTGTTGAAAGACGTGCAGTTCAATTTTCGTTCCTCCCACTGCGAGCGAACCTCATCTTGTACTCTTCTTTTTAATTCTTCAACTCTGCGTCTTTCTTCTGAAATTACTTGACTTCCTATAAAAAGAAAAAAGATTAATATTTTAATTTGCTCATTTTTTTTTTTTTTTTTAACTCTGGTAAGACTTACGAGTCGATATAATTCGCACCTTGCTTAGCTAAATGAAGCTGCCGGTTTCTCTCGATTTCTTTGAGGGATTCGATCGTTTTTCTCCCCAAACTGTTCTGATTGTTTACTATCGGAGAATCGTTCGTTACTCTGGAGATCCTGTCGAAGTCTTCTCTGCTCGGAGATCGTTTTTCTTCGGAACATTCGGTTGAGTTTTGCGCCAGATTACAGAGTTCCTCGTTTATCTCTCGTACTCGATTTCGTGCCTGTTTCGCATAATGTAAGTTCAGTCGCTTGCGTAACTTATATCGACTGATAAAAACAAACATTAACTGACTAAAACGCATACAACGTATAGTCAAGGTTTTTAGAATAAACATTTTATACATATGAGATAAGAGTGACATATTTATGACCCGATTTATTACTTATCTCTTCCAATAAGATTTAGCAGATTAATGTTTCGTATAGTTAAATCATTTTTTTACCGACCTCTTCCAATCGCTTCAAATGACCCAATTTCTGTCTCTCAAGACTTCTAGCCTCTTTGGTCGCCATGTTCTTCACCTCGGATCGCTGTGATTCCAAGTGATTTAGTTGCAACTTTCTACCTTCGATCTTGCTCGTAAGTTCGCTCAAGTATCTACAAGCATTTCATCGAAGACGTACACATATCTTGACACAAATTTCTAAAGAAAAAAACAATTGTACGCAATGTTTTTTTATTGACGTACCTCTGCAGCTCTTCTCTCGTAGCCAATTTGCTCGCTTCTTCCTCGAGATGATGAAACTCCAAGTCTTCGAAAGCTTTCCTTTCGCTCTCGAGCACATCTTGCTGCGCTGCCAATTTGTCGGCTAGATCCTGCTGCGTATTCTCGTCCCTGCAATTGGCCAATTGCTCATCCAGTCGGGCACAGGCTTGCTGTGCTCTTTGTACTCGTTGCTTCGCCTCGGTTTGCAAATTCGAATGAATCGCGTTATCATTCGCCATTTCTCTTTCCAATTCGTTTATCCGCATTTGCACCCTTATCTTTTCTCCCTCATCCTGCGTGAGCTTCAAGGATTCCGATTCGTATTCCGCGGACAAAAGCGCCTTCTCCAATTCGAGCTGTCAAACAATAAGCAAGTAAATGTAAATAATTTTGTAATGTAAATTAATTTTTAATGTATTTTTTGTGGGTACTGAACGAAAAAAAACCAATGACTATAAAAATCGCAAGCGAATCTGATGAAGAAAGATCCCAAATTTCTCTCGTCTATGAAGATAATATAAATATGAGCTTCGGAAACTTAAACATAAATTTAGATCCTAATTTATATCGTACTTTTTTAGCAATAATTTTACAATTAAATATAAAAAAATAAAAAAAATATATTTTAATATTTTACGAGATACTTACAATCGGACGTCTTAGTATTCCGTGTCCAGAAAGAGACAAAAGAAATACAAATATGAATACAACTTGTTTAATATATACGACGTGTTTGAAATACAATATAAGATAAACAACACAATTATGTATCGGTATTACGGAACAACGTAAATAACGATCGAATAAACTCACCTCTCTATGAATTTCCTCTTCCTGAATTTCGATTTCCGATACGCTCCTCTTCAAAACATCCATGTTTCCGAGTATGTGCAGTTTCTCATTCTGCAGGAATTCTATGTACTTTTTCCTGTCTTCCTCCTCGATTTGTTTTTTCTCTTTGTCAGCTTTCACCTCGTTGGACTTCGCGTTGTCCTTCTCGGAGTTATTACGCTTAGGGGTCACACAGACTTCTTTGGATTTCGATAACATAGACAACTGCTCGATCGCTTCGAGGAGATCGTCGTTCGATATAGCCAGTTTGTTTTCTATCATTTCGCACGAGTTCGACAGTTGGCTGTGTTTCTTTGGCATGGAATGATTCTGATTGTTGTTCCGCGTTGGGGACAGCACGATGTTCTCGTAAATACTCGCGTTCCCATTTTGTGTCGCTTGTTGCAGTTCGATCTTTGTTCCGTTCAGTCGAATCGTTCCGTACGGCGAGCCTTTGGTATTGTTAGCAGCCTTTGTGAAATTTGTTCCTTCGGTGTAACTTCCGTTTCTTTTGTTGCTGTTGTTATCGACGATAATGTTCTCGTAGTTACCATCGCAGATCTGCGGGCCTGAGAATCTGTGGTTGCCGTTCGCGGTGTAAACAGTGGTAGAATATTTCATCGTGTGATCGTTGTTCGGCGTGCTTGCGTGTGACGGTCCAACGGAGACGTCGCACGAGTGATTTTCTACCTGAGCTGATTGATCTCTGCGATTGATGGACGAATTGCCATTTGTAAGAAGCATTTTCGAATTTTGCACGGACACATTCTCATAGGACGAGGTGCCCCACGTGGTTTGTTTGCCGGCATCGAAGGAGAAATGAGGTTGATTTTTCGACGGGCTCTTTGGGCTGTCGAAAGGAGAAGTGTAACCAAGTCTTTTGTCACGCGGGAGAGATCCATTTGTTATAATCCTGCGAACATATATGTATTTTTTTTTTAATTGAATGCTGGTGTATTTTTTTGCGAGAGAGAATTGAATAAGTAAGTTTAAAATAATTTCCGAAGACATTTAGTTTTACATAATAAATTTTTTAATTATCAGAGGATCAAAAGAATTATTTTATTTTTGTAGTTTTTTAATTTATAGCTTGTAGAAATAATAAAGTATATTATTTTAAAGATTTTTTTAAAGAGTTTAATTTAATCATAAATAGTTGATTAAAAGAAACCAAAAAAAAAAGAGAAATATAAAAGATAGTAGTTACCGATTAGGCTGCCTCGGTTTTTCGACTGTGCTTTGTCTTTCGTACTCGGCGCACATTGCCAGGATCTCCTCGAGTCTCATTTTCTCATTTTGCCTTTCGACCTCTTGCTCCTTCAACCTCTCTTCCTGCACTTGTTTCCGCTTGGTCTCCGCCTCTCTGCGTTTATTCTCCGCGTCGGCTTGTCTTTCCCGCAATTCTTCGAGGGAGCAATTGCTACCGACACTTGGAGTAGGACTTTTGACTCTCGCGTAAGCTTTCTTTTGCTCGTTGTATCTCGTCGGATTTCGATTGAACGCCGGGCTCGGTGGTTGTATTCGCTTGATATTCGGATTCGAGCCGAAACCGTGAGCGGCGGACGGTCTTAGAATTCCGGGATTGGCGTTTCCGTCGATACTCGCGTTGCAGATACTCGGATTCGATCCGTATTTTTCCAGTTGCAGATACTCCGTGGTGGTGGTTTTCGTAACGATAAGACTTTGGCTCATGTCGTAGTCCCGATCGGCGAGGTGATCGAGATCGTTCGAACTCTGACAAGTCATACTTCGGGACATCAGATCACCGCTTCGAGCGCTGACGATTTTCGTTCCCGTCGTTCCGTACGACGGCGATCGCGCGCTTTTATTGTTGCTCTCGCGATGATACGGCTTGCACGTCTTCAGATACGTTTCCGCTGTGTACATCCTAATCTGATTGTGATTCTGGCACTGCAAATTGGCCGCATTCGATCGATTTGACGTTCCGAATCGCGAGTCCGATCTCTGACGAGGCTCGTCGTGATAAACCATCGGGTTCTGCGACGGCGAATCGAGACTGTTGTTATTACTAGCATTACAACCGTTCACCGGAGACTTCGTCAAGGACACTAGACTCGGCGATCTCGAGTGACCGAGGATCTGGTCGGCCGGAACGTTTGTCGTGAGAGCGCCGGCGGGAAAGACCTTCGGCGAGACGCAGTTGGTTCTGTTCTGCTTTGACAACATCTCGAATTTGGTCAGTTTGCCCAGAAAACCGATTTCGTCATCGGAGTACGAGTTTCTGGGAGATTTTCGCGGTGCGACTGGCGGCTTTCGCTCCAAGTGGTGAATCTCTTGTGGCTGGCCTTCGGGTAAGGCGAAGCTTATCGGCGCCATTGAGATTCGTGAGTGGGGAAGGACGGATCGTAGATGCTTTGCCTCGGCTGGGTGGTTGAAGCGCATGTAGGTCGATCGACCTATTGATAACATGCAACCTGAAATTCATCGTATTCTCTTTTTATCAACAATTAAGATAAATATCTACATTCGCGTAACTTTTGTTAAATAAAAGACAAACACATTTATTTTTGAATACAACTTAAACAAATAGATTTTGATGAGAAGAACATCGTCAAGCAATTTTCTGTTCTTGTGCGCGCGATAATACATTGCACTGCTAAATATTGAAACATCTTTATCATTTTTGCCCCCGTGAAGGACCTTCTTTGTGTTGTGCCTTGTTGTTTTTTTACGTCTGTGCTCCGGTCACGGCCATTTGTATTTAGGCCAAGGTCTCTTACCTTGCGCGAGTCTCACTGGCGAATTTATCGGCACACCATCGACAGACGTGTTTCCATTTATGGGATGAAGCGTAACCACGCCGTTATTGTTCTCGATCGCGCAATGTACGGGCTCGACGCCGGTGCCGGCAACCAAAATATCCGCATCTCGGTTAGATCCCAGCGTGATCTTACCTATATGCAAAAAACGGGAAGAAAACAAATTTATTTTTCGATCAAGTTTGAGTGAAGGAGAAAATGTTGGACACGGTAAAACTGTGTTTCAAATTTTTACTGATAGCTATTACCAATCGTTTGTTTCCGAGAAACAGCTTTGAATCACTCGGAACGCGCGAGACACGAAGAAGATCAGGAATCCGTGATCGGGGAGGAGGATCAGGAAGAGAGCGTGACTAAATACACGCGCTTTGCGCGCGCGTGTGTGTTTTGCGGTTGAATGGGAAACAGACAAGCGCTCATGCATTCCGATCGAAATTCCCGCGGGGTTAGTAATGCACTTCTCTCGACGTAACCTGCTGAGTTACGTTTATTTTGGCAGCGGCTCCCACGAGTATCGGAACATAAATATCGACATAATCGAATTGTTTGAGTTTATATCGACGCGCAAGCGTGTTTCACAGGAGCCTCGATTCCAAAGGGCCGCGAGCGCCTCCGCGAGTTTAAAATATTAATTTGAGCCTTCTGGGAATGTCAACGACCTGGCGGTCACGAGATGTATTTCTTCGCCAGATATACGGTAAACTTTTAATGCGCGGAAGAGCGCAATTAAGGCGAAAAGAATACATTCGAACTAGAATTCTCTCCTTGAGAATAATTCGAGCACAGACTAGAGCGTCAGGTTTGCTTCGCGATTGTTGTTTTTTTTTTTTTTTTTTTTTTTTTAAAAATTTTCTATAAAAATAGTATTCGCAAATTTCGTTTCACGAAACAAACGCAACTTACCGGATTGCGGAATCGACACTCTCTCGTTTAAATTGGCAAACAGTTTCGCTCACATACAGTTTCCGTAAAATAATTTCCAAGCTCACTCCGTTCTCCGCAACGCGGGTAAATCGTGGTGCATTCTACGAAGGACTGCAGTTATATTTAGTTTTAGCGCGGTCGTGCACTCTCCCTCTTGCATTTTCGGTCTTTTTGGAAATGAGTTGGCCGCACGACGCGCGCGTCGTTGTATGAAAATCTATAAGTGTCCGACAATATCTAGTTGCGTGCTCCGTGCGACGGTTCAACCAATTTTTTTCTCCCCTATGTAAATGCGTGCTGGATGAATCAGACATTCGCCGTGTTTCGCGGGGACGGACGTGCCGTGTACAAATTTATACGCGCCATTCAAATCGCGAGTGCGTCTATTCCCGAAGTGCCAAATTAACGGGCTATTTAGATTTAACTTCTCGATGAATTACGAATAAAAGTGTAATTAAAAATACACCTGTCGTCGAAAAATTTCGATTTGCGAGTAACGCGAGAGGAGAGGACAGCTACGAAATCGAGGTCTTCGAAGATCGAATTCCGCGTAAGCGCATTGTCTTACGTCGGAGAGAAAGTTCTCTTCGTTATTTCCGAACAGAAAAACACAACCACATAAATTTCAAGGAGACGAGATACTCTCGTCAAGTGAAACAGACGGATACTTGCAAGTGCGCAGGTGAAAAACGTTACGGCCTAATCTCATGCGACGAAAAGCGATAAGAGTATTGACAAGAATGATAGGTTGTGTAAGCAAACAAACTTTTTGCTGATGAGATCACGTCTAATGATAATTGAAATATGTATGTATGTACGTATAAGTTTTCACGAAACTTGTGTTACATTCACACAATCAATCAAGAAGTATCTGCTAATTGCATTGTATCGACCGTTCTCTGTCACTTTCTGCACAAACTCTTTCGAAGTTACATAAGAGATTTATGAGAAAACTCGTTTTGCGACGAAATTGCGTTACTCGATTGTCACAGCAAACGGAAGATAACTTCCTGTCGATCAGTTCCATCCTACGCGTTCTTCTAACTTCGTGCGAGCGTTACGCAGGTACAACACACATCCGGTTACGTTTATTTCACATTAAAATGCTCTGTACTCGCTTGTATTGTTTTCTCCTCTGTTCCCTACTCGCGTCTCCGACGTCAATTTTTTTGTTTCAACCTTTCGACAAAATTTACTTCTGGAGAAACAACACACTCAGGGGTCATTTTGAAGTGGAGCAGAACGTGAGGTTTGACTCACGCAATAATTTTATTACGTTCGCGCATGACGCACCGCGACTATATTTAAGGGAACTCTTCCCTCTCCTTCCGTCAACTGCCAGATCTTCGAACTGACTGTATCCCGGAATCGTTTTTTTTTCCTCTCTCTTTCTCTCTCGAGTTTTTCCGCAAACAAAGCTGCGCTTTAATGTTCAACAACCGCGTTTGTTTAATCTGCTTGTCGCTCAAAACGTTTTACGAACCGCGATATTGTATTATTTCAGGACCACCACGTTGCTCGCTCTTACAGAACGAAACGGAAATGAAGGGCCTGTGCGATTCTTAAAACGGCCCTGCTCGTGCTTCGGTAGAACAGCCTTTACGCCATTTATATACCGTACCGTTTATATACCGTGTATGAGCGCGTGCAAGGTTCTTCGTTCACACACGGCGCGTGTACAAAGAACTGAAATAGAGACCGAAAGGTTTGTATGCAGTCTTGCGGTTTTGAGTTGTTTCCTATCGCGAATACTACGTCGGTGAAGTATTGTATTGAGTCGTGTCGTCTCTCTCTCTCTCATTGGTAAACGTACGTTTAAAAGTTAAACGATAAAATTTTCATTGTCCCTTCTTCTCGGTGCATTTTCCGTAATATTACGGCGCGAAAGATATTGTATTTCTCTCGAGCCGTATATTCCGTTTTATTGTTACACGAATAATGGTTTCCATCGGTCGTGAATCTCTCGATGGCGCTCTCGAGAGCGCTTTTATCAGTTCGAGCGGCGCAATTCAAGTCTTGGATTAAAACAGCGAATGAATCACCGACGGTTACGTGGCGATGAGCTTATCTGTCGCTACCGTGGTCCCGATTCAGTTTCAATCGTTCTATACAGATGACAGGAAAACAGGCGAATAGAGCGAATGAAGCCAAATTAGTTTTCATGAGCTCTTCATTATTTTCCGCGCTTCGCGAACACGCCTTCGAAGTTTCGCAATTGCGCAAACGCGATGCGTGCAAGTCAGATATTAACTTCAAACTCCTCCTCGAGAGAGAGAGAGAAAAAAAAGAGAGAAGTTTTCGTCGCCGAAAGAAAGGAAAAGGGGTGAAGTATAAAGTTCTCCTGATGGAGGCTTTGTATCTAACCTTCGGGCAGAGGATGCAAAGTCACGGCCGTCGACAGTCGTCCGCTTCCCATGGAGACGAGATGCGGTGCTTCCGTTTGCACGCGCAACGCTCGGCCCGCCTCGTGCACCTCGAGACCGGCCGCTATGCCCGCCATGCCTGCAAAACAAAAAGCATTCGTAATAAACGCACGGTGAATTAGCAGGTGAGGCGGTGAAACCGAACGGACTGTGAGAAACGTGACGATCCGTCAATTCCCGCGAATCCAATCCAATGTCATTTTCATTCAATGCCATTTATATTAAACAAAAACAATATTTTTAATCGGCGTCGTACAGATAAAAAAAAAAAAAAAAATTATTAGATAAGTTTGTGAGAAGGAAAAGTCCACATAAAAAAAAAAAATTATTATTAAAATTGCGAAAACGATTCGGTACAGAAACTATAACAGTTGATACAACTGAAAGGATTTGCATTCTATATATTGAAGGAGAAGAAGGGGAATGAAAGGCAATTATTATTAAAGTTACGCTGTCGATGTCGGACATACATATACCACCAAGGGGGAAGAAGGTTTATCGTGCCATATTATTAGCTACGACGAACAACCTCGTTGAAGATTATGGCTATCGTTTCACGAGCGAGAGATCGATCCAGATGAATTCTACGAAGTTTCACGTTGGCGGATAAGAATGAAGAGGATTGCTCAAAAAGAAAGCGGGGAACGAAAAACCGGTCTTCCCGCGAGACGAGCAACGATTTTTCTATTCTTTTTTTTTCTCTCTCTCTCCCTCCCTCCCTCCCTTTTCTCTTCATCATGAACTTGGTCTACGCCAGGGGTTCTTAACCTTTTTGCGACCTACTGCGTCTTGTATAGACATTTATGGTAATTCCGCGCTGAAATGTAAAGTTTTGTTAGCAACTATTTCCATTTCACTTTCACACTTCAATTCTTATACACGCCGATTATACTTGTAATCACAATATCTATAAATTGCGAGAACTCACTAAATCATACAACGTGTGTATATAAAAATTATGTCTTATTAAATTGTAACTCGTTTTTATCTAAAAATAGACTCGTAAAAGATAAAAGGTCCCCGGATGAGAAAGAAAGCGAAGAGCTTCGATGAAGCTTGCAGTTGACGCAATGCTTGCGTGCCGTTTATAGGGTTGTTCATCTCATGTGAATGATCTTAACGAGTTGAAACAACTTTAATTAAGCGCATTACGCTAGGTCGTCCCGTTGAACTTTGCTAAACGCGTCTGGCCACGAGGAAGTGATGTATTTCACTTGCAATTTCTGCACATTAGCGGTTTATGCGGCAAAAACCGCGCGTGGAAACGCGCATGAGGGAAAAATTTAAATGAAATCTAAATGAGAAAACATATAATAACGAGATAATGTTGCCGTGAAATCGTACAATTAACAAGATCCAGAGAGATAACTTGTTGAATTTCTCTCTTAAACCTTTCTCTTCTAATACTCTATCATTCCACTTTATTATCTGTAATCCATCCTGTACGAAGAACTCTCATGTGCGATTTTAGCGGTCTAGCCCTGCGGTCAAATTAAACGGCCGACTTATGGCGCTACACACACCGGTCGTGCAGTGCACCCACAATCTACTTAAATTACACTCCTCAGATTTCATCGGCCGGTAATTTAAACTCGACGATTAAGACGCCTGGGTTTTCGTTGAATTCTCTCGGTTGAGGCTGAGATCTTTATGAGGAAGCAGAAATCTTATCGTTATCTCCGGGGAAGAGATTTCGCGCTCTCGCTCTCTGAATATCGCGATATCGTCACTTCGCCTCGCGAATGCTGGCGCGCCAAGAGCGAGTCTCGGGTCAACGTTGCAAATCTGTTAGGTCATCGGTTTATTGCGCAGTTCAATTTCATCGCGCGAACGAACGAACGTTCTCGGTAAATCGCAGTCGGATCGATATACAATCGCGTGTTGTCTCTATCTCTCTTTCTCTCTCTCGGAATACCAAAGCCGAGGCGTTTGATAAGATATTCGATAATAAACAGCACGCGCACATATGCGATGCCGCGGGGCAATGAGGTATATATTAAATCGATGTGATCCGTCATACGTACGCAATGTGTAATCACATGTGTTACACTTTTGAAAAGAATGCGGGATGGAATGCTACAGGTTTTTGCGAGAAGGAAGGGAGGAAGATGTTATCGGTTATTTTTTTTTATCTTATATTTCTCGAGTTATTAAAAAAAAATTAAAAAGCGTTATAAGCTCTTTGTCGCGCACTTAAATTTAAATCAGCCAAGTTTATACGTGCAATGAAAGTGCAGGTGTATCCTTGCGCTCTCGCGTGACCGGTAACCGAACGGTCAGACATCTGCCTATACCATGCAGGTGAGCTCACGGTTTTACATTAAAAAATTGAAAAATTATAAAAATATTACACACGCGTGCTAAGTTACAAAATTAATTTTACAGTGTTTTTTAATATTTTTCTATTTTCTCTATTAAAAGTAACATTTCTTTGAATATTTGCTCACATATTGAGGAAAAAAATTGTTTATACAGAATGATTCAGCTGCAGTAAAAAAAAGGAGATAATTGTTGAAACATACGAATGTATCACACTGACGTTGTGCAATTGTGTCGTGAATAACGAAGAGCGTAACGAACTTCTCAAAAAAACAAATTAAACAAAAATCGAAAATAAATGAGAGCAAATTCCTCACGAGTTTACGGCTATACACCGTCGCCAGCTTCTGACAACACATTATCGTGCAAATACAGTTGGCGCGAACGACCTTGGACACCTGGTTTCTCGCTCGGTTTCTTGATAGCGATCTTTTTTTGTTTCTTTTCATACGCGCCGCGGTTTTTCATTTGGATCGAAAATATTTTTTCGCGTCGCACAAGCGCAAACACGTTTGCGGAGGTTTCGCGCAATTAGAGGCGTTAAAGAAAAAGATACGCGAAGGAGAGAAGACGGCGCGAGGCGGGCAGGCAAATGGCGAATGCAAATGTTTGCTCGCACGCGAGACGATAGCACACAAATGATAGCACGGTTTTAATGAAAACATATATAGTTACGCCTCTCTGTCTTGTGCAAATTGTAGCTCAACGCCTATCTAATTGTAGATTAGATTAGTCAGTTTCTTGTAAAAGGAAGCGCAGCATTTCGCTTCACTCGACCGAGGGATGATGTAACTCTGTTAACCGGGACGGCCGCGCCACCATCGACATACTTTTTTTCAACGAGGGGGTTTTCTCAATGGGGGTCAACGGCTCGCTCTTTATTAGCGATCGTTAACGCACGCAGTATATAAACGCACTGGTATAAACGTTTACCGATGACGTCAGTTACGCCACACGCGGAATGATTTACAATATAATTTCTCGCCATGCGCGCGTCGCCTACGAAGATACGAGTCTTATCTCGAATATCTACAAGATGTTTATACGGGGACAAAACAACATCAGCTTGAAATATTTTTTCTCTGATACTTTGTATCAAGAGATATAAAT